>JAWZYV010004089.1:0-12097 GCA_038373885.1 Cheiracanthium punctorium
CGAAGCCCTCAGGTAATGGTAAACCTGTGGAAGTAACCCTGTAGCCTTGGCGACAAACTTGGCGATCGACTTGGCGACGGATTTGGCGACCTTGGCGACAAATGGTGGCTTCTAGAAAATTCATGTCTCGAGACCATATTTCAATTTGATAAGATTGTTCCAGAAATTTCTCGGCAATTCTGTTGACGTCATCATCTCTATATAAGCGCTAGGATCTCTCTCCGGGGAGTTCAGTTGAGTGATAGACTTTGAAGCGCACGGTTGATTCTGTGAAATGAATAGCGTTATTTGTTGTGCTTATTTATGATTTTAGTTAGCGCATTTTAAAGTTTCTTGTATTATTTTGAGCTATTGAGCTGCGAGCCGTGAATAAAGTGTTATTTTTTTTACTTACTGTGCTGATTGGACTGTTTCAAAATACACCCACTTGGCGATTTTCGTAACAGTACTTACCAACAATGAACTGCATAGTTGCTGCGTAGTATTAATTTTTAAAACTCCAATATATCCATAGGTCTAAGAGTCCGCCGGGGAGACGGTCCAAAAAATGTCCAATAATTGTTGGATATGATGGTGCGGGTGCGAGCGTAAAGTATTCAAAATAAAATTAAAATAAAGTTGATGCGTTTTCAAAATAAATTTTTAATTACTCAAACTGCGTGCCGCTGAGGGCGAAGCGAAGAAGCGAATGATTGGGTTACATTAAAGAGGCGCTCACACAAACTGCGGCAAGGACGGTGCCAAATAAATTCACGCCAAATACGTGGGTAAAGCGATACAAAAACCATTTAGGACTCAACAATGTCAGTAACCAATATATAAGAGACTATGGATAATTTTGAAAAAATCCTAATTGACGCAAACAAAGTGAACAGTTAAGTAAAATGTTAGTGTAAAGCAATGTTAAATTTTTTGGATATAGGGATATTTGGGGATTGGATATAGGGATAGAGGATAATTTATTTTAAAAGTTCATTTTACCTATCCAAGGTGTCTAATAAAGCAGAATGTTACCCTTTAATAATCGCTTGGGGATGCTGAAGCTTCTTAGTCCTTACCCTGGATCTGCCACTGGCTGGTCAGGTGGACAGTCACAAATTTCATTGCCTGCAATGCTACCACCACGTTTAACATCTGTGTTCCTTTTGTTATCGACATTGATTCTAAGAATCTAGTGGTTCTTTGTATTTTCTTATTTGCATCCATCATGTGGTTATGTTTATTTTCTTCAGACTCCGAGAGACCGGAAAAGGCAGGGCCGTTTTTAACCTCCCCGGCACCCTAGGCACTTCAAATTGTTACGCACCCCTTCCTTCCAGCTTTGATTTTGGAGAGATTTTCCCTTAACTCTTAAGGGGATGGTGGACATTAAAAAGTTTTTTTTATTTAATAAGATAGGATTATGAAATTTTGTATTTTAATATATTAAACTAAAAGCAACTGAAAAAAAATTTAAATAAATTTTAAAAATGTTAGTAATTAATTAAAAATTAATTAATTTTTTAGTTTAAAAAATGCTCCATGCGTTATAATTTAAAATTTTTTTTAGAAATTTTGTTTTATGATAGCATAAAAATATATTAAAAAAGTCTGTGTATCGGTTTTTGATTCGACCGAGTAGTTAATTTTTTAGAAATATTTTCATGGATATATACCAAACTTTCCCAAAATTTTTTAGTTTTCGTAAATAAAAGTGAAATTTCATAATCGAAATTTTGACCATATTTAAAAAGGATACACAGATTTATTGTAATATATGAGAAGAATGTTTGTAGTAAATTTTGTACAATTTCGACCAAAATTAAGTCGCATGGAGCATTTTGAAGGCAAGAAAATCACAAAAAACTTGATTTGGAGAAAATGCAGTTTAAAGTGTAATTTTCCATTTACCTTTAATACCGTCTCTACTGAATAATTTTATTTATGATTTTACCTTAACAAAACATATTTTAAAAATAATTTCATTCGAATATTAGCTTATTTTGTAAAACGCTCAATAAAAATTGTGGCGTGTTTATTTACGCGTTTGTTTGCATTTTTGTGGACATTTAACTGTCCCTTTTAATTTTTTCAAACCCTAATATGTTTTTAAAAAATTGTCGTAGACATACGCGGTTTTTTCTCCATAGTTCACCTTTAACTGTAGAATATTAGTATGTAAAAAAAGAAAAAACACATTTTTGGGGCCAATTTTGATGATTTGGGTGTCCACCATCCCCTTAAGAGAAAATCTCTCCCTTAGAAAGGACCCGGACCCCTTAGAAAAATCTCTCCCTTTCTAAGGGAGAATCTAAGGATAGATCTAAGAGTGAATCTAAGAATCTCTCCCTTAGAAAAGACCCGGACCCCTTAGGAAAAATCTATCCCTTTCTAAGGGAGAATCTAAGAATCTCCCTTTCTAAGTAAAATCTCTCCCTTAGAAAGGACCTTCACCCCTTAGAGGACCCCTTAGAAAGACCCTCACAGAGGGCCACCCTACCCATAGGCCTAGATCCCTCGTGTAGATAATTGGCTGTAATCCCACAACACATCCATTATCTACCACCTATGGATCCACCGTGTCCCGGACTGGCAACCGGCAGGCGTAAGGATAGGACAGTAATTCGCTATAATTTTAATTTTTTCTCTTTTTACGCCCTAGGCATGTGCCTATCGTGCCTATGCGGAAAAGCGGCCCTGCAGAAAGGGCAGGGGATTGAATTTCTAATCGACTAGACTCAGTTGTCAGTTTATAGGGATTATTTCAACTATAAGGGTATTCATAGAATTGGAACAGGAATATTGTTAGTGGGAGCTATAAAAGAATTTCTCTTTCTTTTTAAGATCCACAACAACAAAATAGTTATCTTATCTTATTTGGGTTCCGGAACGACGTTCCGGCTCACAAAAAAGTACCGGAACGTCGTTCCGGCCCAAATACACCCCTGCAAATAACAATCAAAAGTTTCTTGCTTACCTTCAATACAGGTGAAAAATATATACCTCATGCAGGTTTCAATCTGTTGGGGACTGAAGTAAGAATCAAATTTTTGTTTAATAATATCCAAAGACTTCCCCTCTTCCTCTGTTAAGCCGAAGGTATTAAAAATAACAAAAGCCTAGGTCCTATAGCAGACAAAAATGTCGCCGCTTGAACTTCTGCTGGTTTACTATTCAACTGGGTATCCACTGTATAAAAATCGAATTTCTGCTTCCACAGTTTCCATTTCGCTGACATTCCATCATCGGTAACTTCCAACTCCCGTGGAAGAGGTGCAGCAACAGATTCGTTCGCATTATCCGGCATATTTTAAATAAATAAAACTAATCTTTCCTTTAAAAACTAATAACTAATATACAACAACACACTATCACCAATAAATTTCACCTCTATTCTGGTACCATGTCTTATAACGAGGAGTCTACACAAAAACACGCAGGTTCGAGATGATAGATGTTTATTCTGACTTGAGAACAGAAACACGGCTGTTGCCAGATTACTGAACATCATAACATAAAACTAGCTGTTGCCAAATTACTCAACCATATGACATCCTTCCTTTTTTTTCAAAAAAAAAAAAAAAAAAAAAAAAAAAAAAAAAACCGCTGAAAAATTAATAGAAGACAATATATAAACATTAAAGCTAGTAAAAATATTTAAAATAGTAAGTTAAAGTTTAAAAGTCTATAAATTCAGTCTGTCTGACGGTCGAACCACCCGACCATGCCGAGTAGTTACAGTCTTAGAAGCAGGAACTGAAGTAACAGTCTTTGCAGCGGGAATATCTGTAACGTTCACACAGGAGCGGATCCAAAGAAACCATCTGGGGGGGGGGCTCCGTTTTTCATTAGGATGATACATTTATTTCCTAATATTTTTTCTCCCAATGTATAATTAGACATGGTATATCACAACTAGAGGTCTGCGCCGCAAGGAAATTCGCGGCGGCGGCGTAACGACCTCAGAACCCGGCGGCGCGCCCCGGCGTGGAAATTTTTTTGAAAAAGAGCATAATGAAAATAGGCGTATGCATACAAACACACACACCTATGTATAAATTAACATTAAAAGATTTTTTAAGAGTATGAAAACTAGTCTTGAGTATGATTTTCTGTTGTGGGATTACGGCCAAATAGCTACATGTGGGTAGAGGTCTGCGCCGCCGCACCACGCCGCCGCCGCCGGGCATTTGTACCACGCCACCGCCGCCGAGGTCCACGCCGGCGCGCTACAAAGAACGCCGAATGTATGCCGCAGCGTAAAATCGGCTTCAAAACTTAAAAAAAGAAATTGTACCTAAACTTTCAACTGCTTATTTTTTTCAGGATACTTCTTAACCTTTTACTGGCCAATGTTTCCAACTGAGAACAAATTAAGAAACTTTTGAAAAATTAAATTTTATCAATATTGACTTAAAAAATAGCCGATAAAATTAAAGGATGAGTTAGTTGTTTGAAACGCAAATTGCATTTCTATCATTAGTGGGAAACTGAAAAAAAAAAAAAAAAATCGTAAAAATAGCCATTTTCATAAATTTTTACAGAGCTATCTTGATCCCCCCCCCTTCAAACTTAATTCATCTTTATTTAAATTTAAAAATAAATATCTCATGAATTCTTAATATTTCACGTATTATTTAAGCGATTGGTCCACAACCCCCTGTCAACGGATCAAATAGTACTGGGCCGCCGAGGAACATTAAATTCTTTGGATTTTATTTACTTTGGTGTATTTTTCTCGGGTTTTGCGACTTTGTCGTGCTTGTGTTGATTTATACCTTTGTAACAGAAGAAATATTCTAATTCTTTTAACATTTATCTTTTTTTATTTTTTGTTTATTAAAGATTTCAAGATCATGAATTAAAATTGCAGTCATGAAATAGAGAATAAATGTTCTTTCTTTAAAACTATTCCAGACAACAACTCTGCCGGTTGAAATGCTACATAACTTTATATTCATTTTTTTGTGTGTGCGTGTGTCTGTATTTTATTTTGGAGACATGTTTAAATACAATTAAATTAAAGTTATTAAATCAAACCAATCTAAATTAGAAACATTCAACGATCTCGCCGGCCGCGGTAAAATTATCAAACGTTGACTGGGTCGTGGCGATAAAAAGGTTGGAGAGCACAGATTTAAGCTACTCATCACTGCGTCATAGCTGCCAACTGTTCCGATTTTATAGGAACATTTCCACCACTACTTTTGAACAATTTTATTTTAAATTAAAATTATGGACTTATTGTAACCTTTACTTGCCAAGGAAAAGTTAGTGGTAGCTGGGGCGAAATCTGCAGCTACCCCTGACAATCAGATTTTTAAATGGGTGAGTAAAACCACTTTTTGCGTAGAAATACTACTTGACATCTTTGGAAGAATGCAATGGGAGAGTTGAAGCCACTTACGTTATCTATCTATCCTAAGACACGAACGATTTAAATTAATATTTTTTATAACAAGAACTCTTAACAAATAATTGTGTTGAAAAGTAAAATTGACAAAAACGTTGTATAATAACACACACCTATAATAGTACATTTCAAATGGAAAACCAAATCTACTAAATTTAGAACTCTTGATAAAGGTGCATGAAAAACTTAAAATGATCATTTCTTTTTAAATAAAATATTGGAAATGTTAATGTCCATATTTTTATGTTAAGAGTATAAAATAATCTGATGTATTCATAATCAGCTGTTAATTTATAATGAGTTTTAGCTAAATTTAGTAGCTTTGTTTTCTTATTTAAAATTTATAAAGACTTAAAAACATAGTTCTGCAACTAAATCTTTTAACCTTTTTAGCTGGAGAAATTATTTTATGTATATTTATTTCATTTAAAAAGAAGAAAAAAGGTGGAGAGGGCTTGAATTGAAAACAAACTATCTTTAAAATACAGTCATTAGTTGTTTTAGATATTTTTAAAACGCGATCTAGAGGAGAAAAACATACGAAACATCCATAAATGGTATTTATCTACAATGTGTGTTATTATACAGTTGTTATCAATTTTGCATTCTAACACCAGTATTTTTTAAGAGTTCTTGTTATGAAATATATTAATTTAAACCACCAGCTTCTCAGGATAGGTAGGTCACGTAAGTAACGCCACCCATTGTTTCACCTCTCTCATTGCAATATTCCAAAGATGACAGGTAGGTTTCTAGAAGGCGGTGGAAAACGAAAATTTCAGTTACCCGTCGGCAACCAAGAAAAACAACTGTTCCTATTTTTATTCCTTAGCTTGAAAATGCTGTTTCCTATTCCTATTTTAATTCTGAATTTCTTTCTATTTCCATTCTCATTTCCGAATAGTAATGGCTATTTTATGAATAAACGTTTGTCAATTTATTTTCATGGTAATGGCCGCATGTTCTTAAAAAAAGTTTGTGTAGCGAAAATTTTATGAGCAAGAAACTTCATTTGCAGGCAACCAAAATAATTTCAGTGATTGCCCAATGGACAACCGAAAAAAAATCACAAGATTCTATCCCTGGTTGTGGGAAATGTTCCGATAAAAACAGAACGGTTGGCAGCTATGCTATATTCCGTTTTTTAAACCAATGTAAGAGTTTGTCAGAAGTCATTAGTCAAAAATGACCAATTTTCACAATTGTGAACACAGGTAAAATTGTATACAATTTTTCCCCGTTTAAATGATTAATATCCTTTAATTAACTCATTATGAAACGAATTCAAAATATGGCTGGATCTGAATTCGGTCTGTAGAAGGTTAACACTAGTAACTTGTAAAGATACCATTTAAATTTTTTGAGTAAATGGCGTAAGTTGATAGCTTTAAAAACTGCTTAAACATTGTTTATACCTCAAAAGAACATTATAGGTTTGGAATGATTCATGAGAAGGTTGTGGAGAAAAAAAAACGTTTAAAAGCAAATGGATCAATTGTACACTGACAGCTAAATGTTTCGTGAATGTGCTATAAGAGCAATATAAACTTATCCGATATCGATAAAATCTATTGTTTCAGTTTTTCAGTAGAAATGTTTTAAAAGTGCACCGAAACGGCAAGCTCATACTCTGGAGATTCACCAATAACCGAGCCAAGAGTTCGGAGCTTTCCGTCTTTTCCTCCGAAATGCTTGTTAGGATCCCTTAGAAAGACCCCACGAAGAGCACTCCACACCTTGGCCTAGAGCCCACATGTAGAGGTCTGCGCCGCACGGAAATTCGCGGCGGCGGCGTAACGACCTCAGAAACCCGGCGGCGGCGACGAGCCGCGGTGTGGAATTTTTTTTGAAAAAGAGCATAATGAAAATAGGCGTATGCATACAAACACACACACCTATGTATAAATTAACACATAGGCGTAATCTGGGGGGGCAAGGGGGGCAATTGCCCCTGCAGTTGTAAAAATTGCCCGCCTAGTCTAAAATGTCAGCGGGCAAAGTTATGATTTTGAACCCCAATCATGCATTTATAACCAAAATATACTATCAGAGTCAAAAAAAAAAAAAACTTCCCCCGCAAAAATCAACAAAAGAATAGAGTCACAGAAGCTTCCCAGCTAGCCACGACCCAGTCAGCCACGATACATAGAATTAACGTCGCCATCGACGTAGTTTCGACGTAATCATCGACGTTAAAAATCCTTGGATATGTCCACCTGTTTGCCCGTCGAGCGCTGAACTTCTAGACGGCGTATTACCCGCGAGGGGAGACCGTGAGAGATAATAATCTCGCTTAACTACGGCGCAAGAATGAAAAAGGGTGACCGCCAGGAAGAGAAAATCCCCGACATTGGTCGAACACTCGTCGCTATAACGGCAAAGGGAGACAGATTCTCAGAATCCGTTTATAAAATTCAGCTCATAGTGGTTGATTTTACGTTATACATTGTCGAATTGCTTCAACAGGACAGAGAAAACCGGCTTATATTCGTCTAATAGAAGTCGTTCCTTAAAGACTTCACAGAATTTGTCGAATTCTGACCATTTATAAACGTAGTAATTATGCCGCAATTCCAAACCTTTAGAGAATGGGCACATTCCATTTACATACGTCGTGAAGGAATGGAAATTCAATCTGCTCTGATCTTGTGCACTTTTGCCGTTTAAAAGGAAACACTTTATTTTTCTATAAAATACATTTTACTATTAGTTTGTTAGCCAATGAAAAATAATTTTTAATCCAATATGCAGAAATAACAAGTTTTAAATTAACTTCTGATCGTTTTGATAAAGTTACAAAATATAAATTCATAAAAATTTGAACACAGAGAAAATATATGAAAGAAAAAATATAATCTTGTTTTTTGAATTTAACTGATCAGTAACTCGCATTAATAGCTTGTGTCTCTAATTTACATTTTAAAGGGTTTACTTTTTCCCCCCGGTACATTTTATGAATTGTTTTTACTGTAGGTATATTCAATAAAAAAAGGGGGGGGCGTTGTTTAATTCAAAGTTATGAACAATCTAAATACTTTCATATATTGGTGAAAAATGGTGAAAAAGTAACTTAAAAAATTAAATAAATGTTAGTAAATTTAGTTAACTAATACAGTTTAAAATGCAATTTTACTAATAGTAAATATAATTTACTTATTTTATATAAAAAAAATTACTTTTTCACCGGTATATGAAAATATATAGATTCTTTATAACAGTAGATTAAATAATTTTTTTATTAAAAATACCCAATACAGTCAAAATGATTAATAAAATGTACCAGGGGAAAATGGAAACCCTTTAGTATGTAAAAGCAATATCTGCTGTTTATGCGACTTACTTATGAGTTCAATTCAAAATCAAGATTATATTTTTAACTTTAATATATTTTTTGTATATGTTCAAACTTTTATCAATATATATTTTATAACTTCATCTAAACGATTAGAAGTTAATCTAAAACTTGTTATTACTGAACATTTAATTCAAAATTGCTTTTCATTA
Organism: Cheiracanthium punctorium; assembly: GCA_038373885.1. Taxonomy (NCBI): domain Eukaryota; kingdom Metazoa; phylum Arthropoda; class Arachnida; order Araneae; family Cheiracanthiidae; genus Cheiracanthium; species Cheiracanthium punctorium. The sequence continues at coordinate 8,897 of JAWZYV010004089.1, forward strand.
GCTAAAACCAGTAGTAAAATGTTTTATATATAAAAATATAAAGTGTTTCCTTTTTTTAAAACGGCATGTGCGCAAGATAAGAACTGCTTGAATTTCCATACTTTCACGATGTATGTAAATAGTATGTGACTCACACATTCTCTAATTATCTAGAATTGAGGTATAATTAGTACGTTTATAAATTGTCAGGATTCGACGAAATCGTCAAGGAACGACCTATTAGACGAATAAGCCTGCTTTTTTTATGACTTTTTCCCTGTAATAAAATGAGAACAAGTTTTCTATCTATAAATTTTAGTCCCCCCCCCCGTCCCACGAGAAAAATCTTGTCTACTTCATTACACAAACAGTTTTTCATTTATCTCTCTTAATTCTTTGATTTGTTAAATTTTACTACTCCAAACAGGTTTATATTACATACTAGGTGCATACATATTAGTATACAATTTAAAAAGAAAAAAAATTACCTTTGCACAAAAAAGCTTAACCTATTTCATTCTAAGTTAAGCCATAATTCAATAATGGTTGACTTTTGTTATAGTAAACTCACATTAAGTAAAATCGTGCTTATTATGAGAAAAAAATATTTTTTATGTTTAAGGTAAGCAGTTGATTTTATGGTAATTGTACCTGTATATTTCACTCTATAATAAGGAATAACAAGACTTATAATTAGCGATTAAAAAGAAAATGATTAAAAGAAACAAAGCACATAAGTATTAGTTAAGTAATTATGTAACTCACCTCTAAAATTTTGACAGCCAGAATTAAAATTAGTAGTTACCCCGACAAACTTCAACAACACCGGCCAACACAATTTAAAGAGAGCCAGACAAACTTATTAATACATGTCAAGCTAACGATAAATCGTGTTAGCATTAAACTTGAAAATATTCCAAGAGATTCTTGAAAAATATCCACTTTTATAGTTAAAACTATCGAAAATGTACTCTTCTGTGCAGCGAAGCTGAGCTCAGCCAGTGCCAAGCGATGAAAATGGCGCTAGATCTGCCCTTGCATAAAAAAAACTGCGAAGCGAACCACTGCCGAATACACACACAAAAAGAAGAAGAAAAAAAAAGCATCTGTGACGTGACTTCAGCGTTCTCCAAACTTCTGTGAAATCGGGTGGGGTGGACAGGTCAAAGGTCGTGTGAAAGGACAAGGTAACGTTTGTCTCCCCTGCACTGTTTATTCGACGTTAAACTGACTATTAACTAAGCTGAAAAAATTTCTCGGTGCTCCATCTGTTTCTTCTTGGCTGGCTGGGGGGTCTCTCAGACCGCCGAAGCCATGAGCGGAAAATTGGCGATGTATTGACGGACTATAGACCTCGTGGGGGTGACAAACATTAACAGTCGAAGATAGCCGCCTCCCTGACCAGCATACAACGGCTCTTTATAACGTCAACAACACGATGTATGTTTGATCTCTTTTAAACGCTATTTTTTGCTGTAATTTTTCCTCGACCTATTTTCGACATTTCGACATCGGGAATACGTAATATATACGTGTCTGCGCTTGCTGGGGATACATCGAATTAACGTCGCCGTCGACGTAGTTTCGACGTAATCATCGACGTTAAAAATCCTTGGATATGTCCACCTGTTTGCCCGTCGAGCGCTGAACTTCTCGACGGCGTATTACCCGCGAGGGGTGACCGTGAGAGATAACAATCTCGCTTAACTACGGCGTAAGAATGGAAAAGGGTGACCGCCAGGAAGAGAAAATCCCCGATATTGGTCGAACACTCGTCGCTATAACGGCAAAGGGAGACAGATTCTCGGAAGCCGTTTATAAAATTCAGCTCATAGTGGTTGATTTTACGTTATACGTTGTCAAATCGCTCCAACAGGACAGAGAAAACCGGCTTATATTCGTCTAATAGAAGTCGTTCTTTAAAGACTTCGCAGAATTTGTCGAATTCTGACCATTTATAAACGTAGTAATTATGCCGCAATTCCAGACATTCAGAGAATAGACAAATACCATTTACATACGTCGTGAAGGAATGGAAATTCAATCTGCTCTGATCTTGTGCACTTTTGCCGTTTAAAAGGAAACGCTTTATTTTTCTATAAAATACATTTTACTATTCGTTTGTTAGCTAATGAAAAATAATTTTTAATCCAATATGCAGAAATAACAAGTTTTAAATTAACTTCTGATCGTTTTGATAAAGTTACAAAATATAAATTCATAAAAATTTGAACACAGAGAAAATATATGAAAGAAAAAATATAATCTTGTTTTTTGAATTTAACTGATCAGTAACTCGCATTAATAGCTTGTGTCTCTAATTTACATTTTAAAGGGTTTACTTTTTCCCCCCGGTACATTTTATGAATTGTTTTTACTGTAGGTATATTCAATAAAAAAAGGGGGGGGCGTTGTTTAATTCAAAGTTATGAACAATCTAAATACTTTCATATATTGGTGAAAAATGGTGAAAAAGTAACTTAAAAAATTAAATAAATGTTAGTAAATTTAGTTAACTAATACAGTTTAAAATGCAATTTTACTAATAGTAAATATAATTTACTTATTTTATATAAAAAAAATTACTTTTTCACCGGTATATGAAAATATATAGATTCTTTATAACAGTAGATTAAATAATTTTTTTATTAAAAATACCCAATACAGTCAAAATGATTAATAAAATGTACCAGGGGAAAATGGAAACCCTTTAGTATGTAAAAGCAATATCTGCTGTTTATGCGACTTACTTATGAGTTCAATTCAAAATCAAGATTATATTTTTAACTTTAATATATTTTTTGTATATGTTCAAACTTTTATCAATATATATTTTATAACTTCATCTAAACGATTAGAAGTTAATCTAAAACTTGTTATTACTGAACATTTAATTCAAAATTGCTTTTCATTAGCTAAAACCAGTAGTAAAATGTTTTATATTTAAAAATATAAAGTGTTTCCTTTTTTTAAAACGGCATGTGCGCAAGATAAGAACTGCTTGAATTTCCATACTTTCACGATGTATGTAAATAGTATGTGACTCACACATTCTCTAATTATCTAGAATTGAGGTATAATTAGTACGTTTATAAATTGTCGGGATTCGACGAAATCGTCAAGGAACGACCTATTAGACGAATAAGCCTGCTTTTTTTATGACTTTTTCCCTGTAATAAAATGAGAACAAGTTTTCTATCTATAAATTTTAGTCCCCCCCCG
>JAWZYV010004090.1:0-12510 GCA_038373885.1 Cheiracanthium punctorium
TAAAAACGTAATGCAGCCATCTTTCGGAACAATACAGTGGTTTATCATTCACTTTGTTGCAGAAACTCTGCTGAATTGTGGGATTGGTATTAGAGTATGCTTTAAAGTCTGAAGTTTGTAGAAAGTTTCAGTAGCCAGTCGAGATGTCGGGACGAAACACAAACATAATTGTTTCTAGAAACTTGTCAAACAATCTTCAAAGTACAATTTACAAGCAGTCATTCTATACAAAACGAGTCGTCAATTGGAGCAACTTCCTCAAATACTGCAATTTCTTTACAGCAAATAAAAATTTTAGATTTGCTAAAATATCGGAATACTCGAGCCGAACCCTTGACTGCTCCACACTACAACTAGCGTTGCCAGGCGTCCGATAAAGCGACATAGTTAGGCTTTTGATGCGTGTCCGAAAACTTACAATGCCAGCTTTGTAGCTTTTACTGGACTTTCTGATTAGTACTGAACTGATTTGCATTCGATGTTATTATATTTCAACAATGACAGATCATGAATCAAAAGCTTGATTTTACAACAATTTTTTGTGTCCATAATACTGAGACAAATCTTCATATGTAAGCTGTAAGCCTTTTACCCAATGTCCGCAACTGCTGTCTGTCTGGCTATTGGTTTGGCGACCTGACAACCCTACATACAATACAGAATTCATAAAAAAATTAAAATACAGCTTGGCGAAACAACGGTGTCTCTGGCATCAAAATCATGCTAAGCTATATGGTCTTAATAGCGTTTGGTAGAAAAGCAAATGAACGACTGAAACAGTGGGATGACCGACTCACGTATTTATACTTTATGGGGAGTTTTCTCAAAAGTTCTGGTAAAATCTGTCTAGTAAATTCGGCGATTTTTTTGGCAAAATACTGACAAAATGGGTGCAAAAAATCAGCCCCAAAACTTAACCCAGACAAGCGATATTGTCAATATTTATCAAGAAACCCCCAGTTCTGACGCTATTCTATGTGAATATTAAATGTTCCTATCTTGCGTTCTAGTTAACCGATTGACACCCAACAAAATGCAAAACTTAATTTTAGTAACACTATTAATTTTTTATTTGTGGTTATGTATGCTTCATGATAATAAATACGCCTGCTGCTTGTTTTTAAACTGTATTTTTTTTAAGTTTTGGAAACAATTTAATTTAAAAATAAGTCAAGTTTTTATTTTTAGTATTTATTAATTCACATAATTCAATAAAAAGTTGTTACGAATTCTATGATCGAAAATTCTATAATCTGCATGTTTATTAATTCTGTATGTAGTTTTGAGTCTGTTTTGCATTTTGAGCTATTCTATGGAAAAGTGCCAATTTGAAAGCAGAATTTACATATTTCTGAAATTAAAAAAAAAAAAAAAAAAGTAATAGTGCGTTCTAACTCCAAATTGGGTGTAAATGCAGGGAAACAATAGGGGCGAGGTCAAGAAAGTTATTTACCCCCTCCCAGGGGGCCCATTTTTAAGCTGTTACAGATCTGATGTTGAGTTACAGATCTGATGTTTTGTATTTAATACATTTATTAAAGTTATTTTCCTATTTCATTACAGGTGTTTTTTATACAATGAGATAGTTACTATAAAAAATCCATTGTTTAAAAAATTTAATTTCCTTATAAAAACTCATTTCTTGAAAATAACACTGAGTGATTAATTATATTTTAAATTGAATAAATTATATGACTTTACAAAACCAAGCTAAATTACCACAACCAAGCTAATTAACCAAACACATTTATTTTATTTTATGATAATAATCAATCCACAGTGACTATGAATTTAAAGTAGTAAACAGGATGTCATCATATATTTTTTTGTTTGGGATGATGAAATGGCGTCTGGAGATTGGTTTTGGTGGCTCTGAGATGCGACACATAATTTCATTTTCTGGGACTGTCAATATTTCAGCAGGTGATGGCCAGTAATATTTATCTCCCGAGCAATGCATAAAAGTCAGCACAAAACCATCATTGTTAATTTCTTCTACTGAACCTAAGCAAAACATTTACATATTATTTATTAGTTTACTTGAAGAGTTTTAAAATAATTAACTGTTTAAATTTTAATTGAAACTTACCAGGATACCACAAATTGTCATAAATAACAGCCACCCAATCACCTACAATTATACTTCTAAAATTCTTTTTGATTGTTTGCTTCAGGGGTCTTTCACCAGGAAATGTAACTGTGGCAGGACTTGGTGCAAAATGTTTGCATATTTCCTCACCCATGCAGCTGAAGCAACTGAATAATCTCAGTGATAATTCTTTAGGTTTTTTAAGACTCCAAGTTACCTGGTGTAATTTCATTGTGTTAGGAACTGGTTCTAAAGCAATTTCAACAAATTTATCTATTTCTTTAATATCTTCCTCCGTAATTTCAAATACTTTCACTTTCAATTCTTCCTTTTCTTGCAAGACCTTAAGCAGTTCACTGGAGTTAGGAATATCATAACCACAAGCCACAACATGATCAGCCACATTTTTAATCGCACCACCTATCCCATCTGCTGCACCCTTCCCATGTCCAGCTGCTGAGAAATTCCATGTGACCTCCTTAAAAGCAAATGTTGAAGCAAAATGAGTTAGGAGAAAAAAGTTACGCTTGTTTCTATATTGCGGGGTTGGTCCATCACTTTGGAAATGTATGGTATCCACAGTAGGTAGATCTTCCTTTATTATCTTTAGCACAGGTTGGAGGTGTGCCCAAATTGCACTTGGATCATGACGCAGAGAGGATGAAATTGAACAGAAGGATATGCACTGCTCAACCTTAGACAAGTCATAATCACAGTACTGTGTATCATTGTGATACAATACACCTGTGTGCAATGTTACCTGCGGCTTACTAGCACCAAAGTGCATGCTCTGGATCTCGGATCCAAATTTACAAGTGTAATTTTGGGAAAAGTCTATTAAAACAATTACTTCATTTGCATATAGGGAACATTTCATTTTCTTGAGAGCATTAAACTGATGTCTCGCGATATACACATGCTTCAGAAAAAGTCTGATTTCAATATTTGCCTTACTTATTAACTCTCTAACCGTGCAGACAATTTTTTCTTTAGTTGTAATTCTAATTACTTTGTCCTTCCCATTCTTATCTCATATTTTCTTTTCTTGTAACCCACTGGTAATAAAATGTCTGATCATCTTCCTTCAATGAAGTTCCAATTAAGGTTACAGGGAGAGTCTTTTCTTTACATCTCCTACAGTTTCTTTCCATACAGTCCTTATTCTTTTCATCACAGCAGACTTTAGAGCATAATTCTTCTGCTTGCTTTTCTTTAAGAAGCCGAAGGAAATTTAGTTTCGTAATCATAAATTCGTAATTTGCATGCTTTGTGCATAAGCATGTGTCCCGACTGATTACCTTTGGTTTGAGTATCCAGAAGGGTTTTAACCTGCAAAACATTGAATAGCTGATCCTTGTAGAACTGCTTTCAAGAAACTTTTTGTGCAAATTCTGCATTGTGTTTCTTAAGTATCTCTTCTGACGTTTTTCTTTGTTTCTTGTGATGCAATCTTTTGCTCCAGGTGCCATGCAACTGTTTATGTCCTCCTCCAAAAATTTTTGAACCATTTGCTGCAGTTCAATTCTACTTTTTTGTGATTTGCAGGCACGTTTGAAGTGGATGCTTTTCATTGTTAAAGCTTTTTTGAATTCTTTGTAAGAAACAATATTTTTTAGTTGCCCAATCATTCTATATTTCTTTAAAATTTTGAGAGAAACTATACGATTGAACATTCGTTTCTCCTTCTCCTTTTGACAGATCTTTTTCTTTGCATCTGACAGGCCTGACAATAGAGCAAAGCTGAGCAGTAAATTTTTTCTAATGGCAGGTGAAACTCTTTCTACCTATGATTTTCTTCACTTTTGTTCGAGGGGTAAGATTCGAATTGTGTGGATTTTTGAGGCGATAAACTCGTTTCTTTAAAGTTTCAATCTTTTTGTCTTTTTTATCTATTTTAGCTTTCATTGATTGAATCTCTCTTCTCATTTTCATATAAGTTCGTTTGGCTACTTTTCTTCCACTTTGTATTCGTGGAGATATTTTCCTTTCTAGTATTGTTTCATTCACTATTTCATCTTTCTTTATATTTTGTCTTAATCTATAGTTGCAAGAGTCTTTTTTCCACTGTTTCCGCTTCATCCGCTGCTGTCTATTTGATAATTGGTTTATATTTTTGATAACACCAGCTTCTTTCATTTTTTTCTTATATTCATGGTCCTTTGCTCTTTTCTCAGTTTTTTTTCCTCTGTTTTCTAACCCGTTCACAACATTTCTTACGCTTTTCTACTATTTCTCTTTCAGTCAGCTTCTTATTTGATTTTTTCTTCTTCGAGATTTTTTCCATAACAAGATGCAAGTTTACACTGTAAATGGAAAGTATGTGTAGTATAACTGCTTTAACTTCAAGCAGGGCTCCCACCAAATTTTCTATAAAAAAAAAAAGGGGGGGGGAAGGGACTATTTAATGAACTGTCTTTTTAAAGGAATAAAAAATTTCCTCTGAAATACAACTTCAATTTTACATCTCCTACTTATTATGTCCTTTACACTGAAGTAAACACAACGAAAATATTCTCACATGAAAAATATAAAACTTCATTAAACCACTTTTAAGTTTTCACACATTATTTTTTGAATTGAATATTTTGAGATATACAAAATTGAGAGTTCCACTGCATAATTTATTCAGTTAGCATTAATTAATTAGCATTAGTTAATTTATTCAGTTGTCTCGATATGTCTCAACTAAAATTCGTTCGCTCCCCCCCCCCCCCAAGTTTGTCTCTCTCAACTAATTTTATCTCAGTTTATCTCTAAAATAAAATTATTAAATTTTTTTCCCCCTTCAGCTTCTCCAAGCTCTTTTGCAATGGCCTGAATTTTTTGGGTGGCCACCTCATTTTTTAGTGGAACAAGCCTGAAATTTTAACAATTGCAACTGCATTTTACACACGATTGGTTTCTATGAAATTATTATTCAGATGCCAAATTTAAAAAGTTTTGTGAAAAATCGTAAAAATCGGTGGAAAAGTGTAAAAAAAACGGGAGTTTCGCGTAAAATCGTAAAAATACGTGGGAAAAGCGTGAAAAAATGGCAGTTTCGCGTAAAAATCGGTGAAAAAGTGCAACCTTCAAACTGAAAGCACACAAATTGGCAAGTATGAATAGGTAAATTTAAGCTGTCTTAATGATTTTCCGATGACCAAAACGGAACTGGACCAAAAAATGGACTTTTGGGGGGGGGACCAAGTGGGAGCCCTGTTCAAGTTATAAAAATATTCTAAATGGGTCATCAAGATTTTTTTTATAATAAAAGATTTTTAATTAATAGTAATTTACTATATTTAATATTGAAAAACATTTCTTACAAACTACAATCTAACAAAATTTAAAGGATTATGGGGTTTGATAAGGAGAAATAGATCATTGACAAAAGGAGCAAAGATATTCCACGATTTTTATACAAAATTGTCACATTAAAATATTTTTATTTAATCCAAATTAATTAATTGCCAAATCAGCATAAAAAAAAGAAAAACTGAATTAATGCAACTTTAGTTTTGTAATAATTTCTATTTTGTTATGTTATAAATTTTCCAATAGTATTAATATAAAAAAATTAATTTATTAATTTTTCTAATATTAAGACTTAATATGTACAACCCCCCCCCCCCAAATAAACCGATTTTATTGAAAATTATTATGTTTGTGGATTAAAAGCCGATTGACTGCCTAGGCCTAAAGGGGGGAATGCCCTCCGTAGGGCCCGTATTTACGCGAAGTTTCGGAGAAAATCACGGAAAATTCCGAACTGAAAATTATTGATTTTCAATTTACGAGAACACGAATATTAATATTAGAAATTTTATCTTTAAACACACGTATATAAGATTTCTGATAATTAGGAAACGCGACTGTCATTTCGGTAGCGCGGCCATCATTTCGGTAACAAATTCCGTTTTTTTTTATGTTACCGATCTGATCGTTACCGATCTGACGAACTATTAAAGTATTGTTTATTTTGCATAGGCAATATCACTCATTCAAAACGAAAGCACATGTTTTTTCTCTTGTAATCAAATACTGTATTTATGTATAAAATAACATTTAAAATAATTAAATTTGCGCATCTCAGCGTGCGTTTCCGATCTGATCAATCAAAATGTACGCATATTATAAAATTACTTTAAAAATCTTACCTGCAATCAGGGTTGGCTTTTTACCGGTAAAAACTGGTTTTTACCAGGGCATGGTAAAAACTAGGTTTTTACCGGTAAAAACCTGGGAAAAAGGGGTAAAAACCTATTGATACAATAAACTCCCTGAGTCATAAACTGTATATTAATGCTATTTATAAAACTGTATTTTCATGTAATTGATGTGGATATATCATCATCAGGACATCCTGATGATGCAAACTACATTATGTGATTGTGCAAACTACATTATGTAACAAATAATATTTGTAAGCATTTAGTTTTCATTAAAATGATTAAGATAAGTTAAGCGTAGTAAAAGTATATTTACAATTTTCCTTTAAGTAAAAATCATTAAACTAGCCTGCATTACATAATTGTAATAAATATTGTAATGTGCCTTCTCATAATAATAATTTTAATAAGTTTAATAATGATAAATGTACATTATCTATAAATTTGAATTTCTTGCAAGATGAAAACATGGATGAAAGTTTTCTGAGTTTATTATATTCCTTAAAATGAACTATTTTCGTATAGCATTCTTTTACTTACCAAATCAGACACTGAATTAGGTGAATAGTGTTATATAGAAATGGAAATAGTGATATTAAATGTCCTGAACTTTTATCCCTGAGAAAATGAAAAAATAGCGGATAAATCTTCATTGGTTGCTTGTGGATTAAGGCCGATTGACTGCACTAGGTTCCTAATCCTATTGGGGAATACCTTCCTATTCCTAAGGGATCCTAGCCAGTATTTATGTGCGATTTCTGAAAAAAAAATCCACGGAAAACTCCGAACAGCTAGATCAACAGGCACGACCAGGGTATGAACCTAGCACCTCCCACCATCCAGTTTCGATAGCAGAACCTCTCAGCCATTGATGGAGAGATAAATCTTCAAAAAAGTGGCAAAAAATAGTCAAATTATTAAGTTTTTCTCAAAGATTGTAAAAACCCTGGTAAAAACATGTTTTTCCAAAGACGGTAAAAACCGTAGTAAAAACCGGTAAATACCATCAGACGGTAAATACTGTCCAACCCTGCCTGCAATTTCAGACACAGCAATTTGAAATTACAACCGCAACTTTGTTAAGCACTGTGCCCCCCTGCTTCTTATCACGTGGTATCACTGCCGGAAATGACGTTTTGAGTCTGAAACTAGCTCGGAAACTTGATGTTACCGATCTGAGAAAGTGTCTTGGGACACACTTGTTTTGCATCGGCTCGCAAATTACGGGAAGATTAAAATAAAAACGAAGTAAAATATAAATAGAGTGTTAAAAGTAAAATAAGTTTCTGTAAAATCTAGTGTTGTTGGAACATTAAAAAATGCACATCACTTATTTGCATGTTAAGTATCATTAGCTGGGACATGTTACAGATCTGATTTTTGAAAACTTTAAAAAAAAAAAATCTTTGGGTATATATATATATATATATATATATATATATATTGGATGTTATTTGATGAATAAATGTAATACAATGTTTTTTTTTTAGAAAAAGATTTTGGAGGCTATTTTTTTTTTTTTTTTTTTAATAGTGAAATTTCATTTGGGACTCAAATTGGCACTTTTCCATAGAATAGCTCTTTTATGTTTAACTAAAAATTCTTAGAAAGACATTGAAAACTGTCTATTTTATAATGTTACTAGATGCGTGCCCGTTCTTCGCACGGTAGGAAACGAACACTATTTTACTAAAATATAATCGTAACTATCTGTGCGAAAACAAAATGTCAAAAAGTTCAAGTAGTCTTTTTGTTGAAACTACCGCGGGATATATTACGCAACGTAGGATTACGGTTTAGTTAGTTGTAAGACGATCGTTGAAAAATAATGAATACAACACGTTTAATTTCACGAAATAGTTATTAACGCGGTATGTGCTTTAATCTATATTATCGAAACAAATCTACTATTACTAACAGAGAAAAAAATGAGAATACTATCTATTACTTATATTTATATTATGTATCTTCGTTTCTCCGTCTTTAATGCTCAATTTAAAGAAAGAGATTAGATATTTTAAACTAATGCCTTTTCTGCTTTTTGGTGATTCTGTGGCATTTATGCATTTCCATTAAAACAGATCTCCATATATTTTTAAGCATAATTCTTGTCTGATTGGCGTATTTAGAACAGCAAAATATTTCATCTCGTGGTGGTGGAAAACATCCAAGCTGTACCAATTTAAATAGTATTTAAATCCACCATGGTTCAGGCTCGTCAAAACATCAAACTGTGCAATCTCGAGGAACTATTTGGAATAGCTCAAATTGCGAATAGGGAGTTAAATTGTATTGCAGAGTTTACGAATTTCAGACAACTTTTAATCTATGGCGTCACGTTCTAACCAGGGTAGTCGAATTTAGTTATTTCGCGCAGTAGATTGTTAACGGAGTAACATTGAAACATACGACATTGAAAAACTCGCTTGCAACAGAACTTTATTAAAGTTAATTAGAGAGTTATTATTGGGGTTATTCTAACTAATCGGTATTTCAAATATTCTCCGGAGCTATTTTGCTAATGATGTAACTTTCCTGCAAGAGCTTGTTAAGTTGCTTAAATTTAACCAAAAAAAAGTATATCTGATATAGATAATATACTGTTAAAAGTCGTCCAAACTTGGCGACATTTTGCACAATTTTTTGGGAATACATACAACGACCGTCGTCAAACCGATAGCGAATACTATGCATTATGTTAATTAGTATTTTGCATCTTGTGGCGACATTTGAATTTCCCACGTTTTAAAAAAGTTTCCTTTCGTAATTATGGTTGCTGAAAAATCACAGAGCTCAATAATCGCTAAGGGTAACACGCGCATTAAACAAAATACTTTGAATTTTTATAATAGTAAATTTTTGCGTCAAAGCCTTTTAATGTAATTAGATTTCTAAATCATTTTTAAACTCATGACGTCAAAATGACATCATTCTCTGTTGTGATATCTAACATGAATTAGTGAAAGAAGAAAAAGAAAGAAAAAAAACACGTTATTTTATTTTCTACAGCATCTGATAATCTCGATGGAAGTTTATTATTTCGCTCGTGGTGTAGTTTTTTGTCAAAACTTGTGAACTTCATTAGGGTTTTAATGCATTTTTACACGCGTGACATCAAAATGACGTCAGTCACACTTGAATTATTGAAAGTAATAAATAAATAAATCTAACTTTGTTAACTATGCTCACGAATGTGCTGAAATCGGACATTTGAGTAGCTTTCTACCCTGAAAATTGCGAAAAATCGTTAAAAATTGGGGGAACGGGTGGATTTCCAGAATTTTAAAGCAGCCTACGGACTATTCTATGTCATTTTACGTGTATGTGCAAAATTTCAAGCCGATCGGTTCAACGGTGTGGGAGGAGTTCCCGGACGAACAAACAGACAAACTTTCACATTTATATAATAGATTATTCTTTTTCAATTATCTTACATGTTTGGGCGGCCGCACCCACCGCTACTCTATCAGCTGACGTTCATTTCCTTTACTTACAATATAAAATGACAATATAAAAAAAAAATCTCAGATTTTTTGCGATGATGACCCTAAAATGGCAGCTGGCTCCCGGACTATAAACTCACCCGTTAAGGAATTGGACGACACTTAATTACTAAAGCTATATTAATTAGCAACCCAAAACAAATAAATGCATGTTCTTCCAAATGACCCTTTTAATTCTAAACGACGGTTGCCACATCAATACAAAAAATCGTCGTAGTCACTGCCCTATGTTTAATCATCGCCACCTTGGCGAGAGTCGGTGTTAAAGTAGAAATCAACCCTTGAAAGGCAAACACGGCACACTCTCCTGGATTAGGATGCCCATTCTAAAGAGTACTTAAAACGGTGAAGTACAGTTGCAATAGGCTTGGCGAAGATTGTAAAACCGTTTTAGACGCCGATTTTAAGATAGATTTCGATTCCAAAGATATGTTTTATGAAACAAGGGAGAAAAATATGGCACACTGATGAATACAGATAATTTCCAACTTCATGGAATAAGGGAAGAAATGACTGAAGACGCGTGGATTATAGGATAACCGCTTTTAATGCACGCACTTGAGTGCGTATTTAAAATATGAAAGTGTTTCAGATTTTCTTACTTTTATTTTTTTAAACACTAGGGGGCTGGGTACCTACCCAAATACGGAATTGGGTTTTGATGCGATCCCACTTTCCGTATCCCTTGTGCTTGGAAAAATGTGGCTCCGTGTCTAAGAAGGTCAATAAAAGAAATCTAACGTTTCCGACTGGTATAGTGACTATAAAATACCGAGAGTTCAAAATTTTAGCATTTGTTGCCAGGGTTGGCTTTTTACCGTAAAAACGTGGTTTTTACCAGGGCATGGTAAAAACTAGGTTTTTACCGGTAAAAACCTGGGAAAAAAGGGGTAAAAACCTAATGATACAATAAACTTCCAGAGTCATAAACTGTATATTATTGGTATTTATAAAACTGTATTTTCATGTGATTGATGTGGATATATCATCATCAGGACATACTAAGGATACAAACTACATTATGTAATAAAAGTATATTTACAATTTTCATTTAAGTAAAAATTATTCAACTAGCCTGCATTACATAATTGTAATAAATAGTGTTATGTGCCTTCTCATAATAATAGTTTTAATAAGTTTAATAATGATAAATGTACATTAGCATCTATAAATTTGAATTTCTTGTAAGATGAAAACATGGATAAAAGTTTTCTGTGTTTATTATATTCCTTAAAATGAACTATTTTCGTATAGCATTCTTTTACTTACCAAATCAGACTGAATTAGGTGAATATTGTTATATGGAAATGGAAATAGTGGTATTAAATGTCCTGAACTTTTATCCCCGAGAAAATGAAAAAAGAGCAGATAAATCTTCATTGTTTGCTTCTGGATTAAGGCCGATTGACTGCACTAAAGTCCTAATCTTATAGGGGAATACCTTCCTATCTCTAAGGGATCATAGTCATTATTTATGCGCGGTTTTTAAAAAAAAAAAAAAAAAAATCCACAGAAAACTCCGAACAGCTAGATCAACAGGCACGACCGGGGTATGAACTAGAGATGAGTTCGGGCTCATTTTTTGAAGCCCGAGCCCGCCCGAGCCCGAAGACTTTTAATCCGAGCCCGAACAATATTATTAAAGTTGGAGCCCGAGCCCGAAATTTCAGCTAAAGACAAATAAAATTAACAATTTCATTAAGAGGATACAATAAATTTTGGAGCTTCACACACCTTCTAGTCCCCCGTACCGCTATTTTTTGAAATAAGTACGTCTATTTATCCCATGAATCACTTTTTAAAATCTGTTTCAAGGAGTATGTTCAACAAAGAAGAAATTTTTCACGAGCCCGAGCCCGAACGCAATCGTAAATTATAGAGCCCGAGTCGGGCTCGGGCTGAGCCCGTCTCATCTCTAGTATGAACCTGGCACCTCCCACCATCCAGTTTCGAGAGCAGAACCTCTCAGCCATTGGTGCAGAGATAAATCTTCAAAAAAGTGACAAAAAATAGTCAAACTAATAAGTTTTTCTCAAAGGTTGTAAAAACCCTGGTAAAAACATGTTTTTCCAAAGACGGTAAAAACCGGTAAATACCGTCAGACGGTAAATACAGTCCAAACCCCGTTTGTTGCCCAATACTAAGGGGATGTCCCAAAACTGGGAAAAATAAAATGACTTTTCAACTGACGTTCATTATGTTAGGATTTCAAGGAGCCAAATGTAGGTATCGAATAACCACTATTTTTTTTTTTTCCCACCCAGAATTTTCCTAGGATGCATGTTTGGCGGTTTCTTCTGAAAGTGAACACACGCAATTGCTTTTTCATTCTCGATGACAGTTTGAAATTTCTTCTAGAGGTTAGACTCAATAAGTGGATGACGCCTTAAGACTCCATTATCATTCATTTTTTAATATTTTACTGACCCAATTGAAATTCAGGCATATTTTATTGTTTCATATTTTGTCTTCTAATGGTAGTGTAAAAGATATTCATTTGAATGTGGGAGGGGGGGGGAGAAAAATGTTGTATACAATTTTCACTGTGTTCCCAAGGTTATGTAGCCAGAGCGGACAGTGACTACAGCGGACACGTGAGGGGAGCTGGGTGGACATTCTTGCACCTACTCAGTGGCGGATCTAGAAGTTCTCTTTTGGGAGGGGCTAAATTAAAAAACAAAACATACAATAAAACAAAATTTTAGTCTAAACCTATGTAAAAACTTTTGGGAGGGGCAAAGTGATTAAAAAAGATCCTTTACATATT
>JAWZYV010004091.1:0-12273 GCA_038373885.1 Cheiracanthium punctorium
CATCACAAAGCGGGCACTACAAATTTCACACTCATAAACTCAAATTGTTTTACAAGTTTGGAATTTTTCCTCCTCTAGAAAATTTTTTTAAGTTTCCACCCCCTAAAAATTTCTTTAAAAGTTTATCATTCACAAGCCTATTTTTACTTTTAGATATTTATTTACTTTTTTTGAACTTTCAAAATTGTAAAAAAAGAAGAAAAAAGGAATGTGTTAAATATATGTATGTATGGTCAAATGTTACTAAGAACAATATTGTGAGCAATTGTAAACTAACTACTTTTATATTGTATAACACTGGTGTATTTTACCAATTGTAATCCAAAAATTGTGCTGTAAAAAAAATTTAAAAAAAAAATGAGGGAAACTACTGCTTGCTGGACCTTAGCCTGGGGCTGGGGTTTAGCAGGACAGTAGGACACTTCAGGAACTAAAACAGGCACGGCATTCCTGAAGGTCATATCCTATAGTATCCCCTAAAAAAAATTCTATAGTGACCCATACCCATGTCTGTTTAATTGTTTTATTGCTTTGGTTAAACCATAAAAGTGCCATAAGATGGAGAGGAATCTGTCAAAACTGAAGTGCTGTTCTAAACATCAGTTTACGTCTGTAATAGTATACCTTATACCAGAGGCATAGCCAGAAATTTTTCATGGGTGGTTATAACTACTGTAACTCAGATATATGTATACTTGTGTGTGATAAGGGAGTGAAGAATATACATTTTGTATGGCAAAAAATTCCTCATTGGGGGGGGGGGATCTGATCCCCTATTCCCCCCGTTTGATACGCCACTGCCTGATACATTTATTTAGTTTTAGAATTAGTTTTAATTCACAGAAAAAAATAAAACACAGCATATCACTTCTGTCATTCTGGTTGGCTCATTGCAACCAGGTCATATTTCCTCCAACCCATATCAAAGTGGGTAAGACACTGAGCATGGTAGATGGTTGAGTTGTGATAGTGTAGGGTTCTGGCTTATCACGCGGCTCTTAATCTAACAGTTTCGTGTTTTGAAAGGTTTTCTCCAGATGTAAAATGAATGTGCATCAGAATCCCTTAAAAAAATTTCCGGCCAAAGTGCCCCCAACCTAAGGCACTTGTTCAATTGTTATGTTTTCAGTAAAAATGATCTTGAAATACATATTTTCCCAAAGCCGATAGGTCTAAAGCATTGGCCACTGAAATGTAATTTAAGAAAGCCTTATGTTTATCTTCATATCTCTGATTTTTTTTTAGAGTTTTTTTTCTTAGCTTGTTAAGATATAGTTCTCAAATTTTGTGTCATCTCATTAGTGTATAGGGCACATTTTACTAATTGGAAATTGTTTTGTATGGGGGTTGTATACAGATTTTAAAAGTGTAGCTTTTTGAAAATTCACAAGAGCGTTCTCTTCTTAACGGAATCGTATTTCTGATCTTATTTTGAACATTTTTTCAATTTACACTATCTCTAACAAGATAAAGAAATAACAGCCATCACCACTTTTTGGGTCTCCCTGTATATTAGGGTGATTCATAAAATTCAAGTTTATATTTTTTTGACTCTCAACCCATAATATCATTCTATCTACTAAAATATGAATTGGTTAATAATTTCAGAATTTTTTATTGATATTTGGGGGTCGCTACCAACTCTCAAAGTTTAAAAATTAACTGCAATAACGCCCTTTTGTGTCTACGCGTTTCCTTCTCTTCTCTACTTCCGGCCACCCCTATATCAAGCAAGTACCAATAAATTGAGCACCTCCCACTGCAGGATGTGGGGGGGGGGAGAAAAAAGAAAAAAAACAAACATTTTATGCATATGACATTCCCCAGCTTTAGTTAGCTGGACTGATATTTACAACATAAACAATCCTGCTTCTTACCCAGAGATAAAATCATTGAAATCCAAAGTGGTTGTGTTCGCTCGTGAATGCGACTTACTTTCGTTTTTTTTTTTTTTTTTTTTTTTTTTTTGTTTAGTATTGTAATATTATTCATATAATGGCTTCAGATGTTATAAAAACAAGAAAAAGAGATGAAATATGGTTAATCGGACACACTTGCTCAGAATTAGTGCAAACAAGATTACCCTCAGGGCCGCTCCTAGGGTGGATTGCGCCTTTGTGCAACTACTTTTTTGGCGCCCCCCCCCCCGTCTCCTTAAATTAAGATTTGTTTTAAATTTTCATATAAATGTATAGCTAAAATTTCCATTATATATGCCTATAACGTAAGTAACATTTGCTTATACTATCAATAAATAGAAAACAAAAACAAAGTTTCGTAGCATTACATGTAACATGTTACCTAATCACATTAAAATTATCAAGTACTTAAAAAAGAAGCACATTAAAATTAAATAAATTTTTCACTAATATCATAAAAAACTGGTGTTAAAACTAAATTTTTGCTTTTCGTGCTTTCATTGCAACAAAATTCTTAATTAAGTTTTTTATATCTAATTTATTCAAAATTTCGTTTTCAATCGAAGTCTTTGATAAGTCGTTCTTCAGACATAGTTGAGCGTAAATAGTTTTTTATTTTTTTAATTTCGAAAAAATTCTTTCCCCTGAGGCTACAGATTCTGGTAACGTCAAATAAATTCTCAGTACCACAGTGACATTTGGAAAGGTTTCTGTTAAAACATGCTTATATAAATAATCAAGTACATAAGTTGGAGTCATATTGTCTTTAATATCGTTGAAGCAATTTCAGTTCTTCAAACAAGGTTTTCACATCAATATCGCTTTCAGAATTTTTTTCGTCACAGATGCAAACTCTGACAAATATTTAATAAATCTTCAAATTCATTAAGCTTATTTATATTGTGAATGAGTTTAAAATCGTCATTGTATACTTTGATCAATAGGAACCTTTCTGTAATTGATGCAATTGCGGTATCTAAAATTGTGAAAAAGAAATTCACTTTAAAATTTTCTTTTCCATCGTTAATAGTTTCATCTGGTCCTTCATATTCAAACATTCTTTTCCTATTTCTTCTTCGAATTTCGGGAAAAGAGCTTTCAACATTTAGGTCAGTTGCTATTTTCATTGAAGACGATATGAAATTTTCAAACATTTCATCACTCCGTTGTTCTTTGAAATACTGTAAAATAGAATCAAGACTTTGTATGACGGTTTGAATGCAATATGTGGGATCTTGCATCATCTTGCTTATTACATTAATATGGCTTAACCCTCCAAGCGGCTGAGACGTAAAATCCCGTCATCTGTAAGAGTTGTTCAAAGCGGCTGAGACATAATTTTCTGCTCCCCTTTTTCTGCTTCGAAAGCGGCTGTGACATAAAATCCCGTTACTGCTTACCCCCACTCGCCAAAACACCTGTGACACTTAGATTAATGGATTGCAAAGGAGGGGAGAGCGCACAATGGCCAAGACACACCTCCGATACTTTAATTGTAGCTTTCAACACCCCACAAAATTATTTACAGATGTGGTGACCATACCTTTTCTAACTAAAGAAGAGAGAGGCCGAATGCTTTCGGTATTTTTTCAGATAAGTAATCTTTTGAACCGGAGTCCCTTCTAAGCATAGTTGGGCACGGGAAATAAGTTTGAATATTTCGTATTTTTAAAGACCTCCAGGATACTTTTTCATTTATAATAACTTTAAATTTTTAATTAAAATAACAAATTTTGAGTAAATATTTTACTTCTTTCAAATGTTACTTGAAAAGGAAAAGGTGTTGTCTCGAATACAACAAAACAGTTGGCATATAAAAATAAAATATTTTATTAGAAGAGACCGATTTAACATATATGGGGTCTTGGGAACGCATGCTTACGGATGAAGAGGGGCTTTAAAGAAATGTAGTGCATATTATTATTTAAATTAATACAAATTTACATGTCATAAACCACTCCTGTATAAATATTAACTCTGTAATTATCCTATTATATAGTTACGCTGATACGTGACTCACTCGCTAACAAATCCGGTCCGGCCCCTTCCAAACAAAACTTTTACCGTCATTAATCCAAACAGATTAAAAAGTTACTATGTAAAAATTTAATGAAATTCGCACAGTTCGTGCGATCGGCTTGAAAATTTTCATAATTATGTAAAAAAATATTTAAAAAAGATCTGCGCTATTTTAAAAATCTAAAAATCCACCCGTTCTCTCATTTTTAAGCAATTTTTTGCTATTTTCAGCTTCATTTTATTGCGCATTTAATCGTGTTAAGTTTCCAGTAAAATGAAAATCAAACGTCAATAACAGAGGACTAAATTACAAGACAGTCGGAACACGTACTCAACTTCCCTCACTATTTTTAGGAGAGTCCAATGTCACTTAGGTTAAATGTTTATCTTACATTTCATTGTTTACATCAATAATACTTACTATAAGGACGTTTTGGCAACCAACTATGTTTCCGGACTATTATTTTTCCCATTCCAATTTTAATGAACTAACGCATTATGTAGAAGCTGCCTGGTGTTATAAAATAAAGACAACTTCTACATAATGCGTTAGTTCATTAAAATTGGAATGATAAAAATAATATTCTTGAAACATAGTTAGAAACCAAAACGTCTTTATAGTATTTTTCATGTAAACAATGAAATGTAAGGTAAATATTTAAGCAAAGTGACACTGGGCCCTCCTAAAAATAGTGAGGAAAGTTGAGTATGTGTCCAGACTGTATTGCTGTAAACTAGTCCTCAAATATTGATGTTTCAGTTTGATTTTACTAGAAAAGTAACACGATTAAATGCGCGATCAAATTTATCAGTCAAGCTCTATTCCGTCCTAAAGATTAAAACAAAATTAAAATAACTAGTTGAAAAGAACAGTGAAAGAAGATAAAATAAAATAAATAGTGAAAGAACTAGTGAATAACAGTGAAAGAAGAAGTAAGATAAAATAAAATTAAATCCCAGTTGGATTCAGTGATGATGATTCCCTTTCTGTGATCTGTGGGTCTCGGTCCCACCATGGCCCCCAAGGCCCCCATTGCACAAGGGACTGAAAATGGTAGATGGCTGAAGAGTAAAATTCGAGGGTTCTGGACTACCGCGCGGCTGTCTCTCTAACGGTCTAGGGTTTCGGGAGGTTTCGTTAGATGTCTCGTGAAGACGCGGAAGAACACCTGAAAAAATCCTCCGACCAAGGCATTCCGACTTGGCAAATACCCTGAGTGCAGGCTTGCAATAAATGCACTACATTACACTCTATGATCTGTGTGATTTCCCTGCTCACCTAGCATGGGTCTTTGAATAATCTGCCGGTTTAGCGGAGTGTTCAAAGATCCACGATCAGAAATTACACATGTAAGAGAAGAGGAATCTTCTCAAAAACGTCTTTTCAATAATAAATGATGAGAGCAACCATCCTAAACCTGGTTTCAGACGATAAGAATTATTTAATCAAAATTTTAAATTTAAGAAGATCCATTTTTCTTACAAAATTTCTCGCATATTGCCTCCTGCAGTTGAAACTTTTCAGGATCCTCCACTGTCTTAGTTTTACCCTAACTACAACATCTTTCCAGAAAAACTAACTTCCCACATTGAACTGCAAGATTCTTTGTTGTTGTTTTGGTGTAATGTGGTGTGTGTGTGTGTCAGTTCATTTATGTAAATATGTATACATGCTAGAAGAACTTTTAAATCTGTAAAGAATTAAAGAAATTGTTACGTAAAGAAATACACAGAAATAGACCAATTTGTATAAAGCCAAAATTTTCAGCCAAAATTTCAATTTAGATTTCGAGGCATTTAAATTTATACCGGATCACATCGAAAGCGTCAGTTTGTCATCGATTTATTATTTTATTATTGCTGCTTTTAATTGAACAATACGAATTTTAATTTCTATTTTTATTCTATATTAGCTGATGTACCCGCTCATCACACGGGAATAGAGATTACTTTAACAATTGGTTAAACTAAGCTGCCAAATAGGCGAAAAAGTAAATAAGTAAAATTTCCAATTACCTAAATTTAAAAATAAAGATTAATTTTAGTGTAATTGTTTAAAATATGAAGTTCAAATCGAAGCGCTGTTGCAAATCAAAGCCATGATACGTATAACCACATGAAGGGAGAGAGGGGGACTTTCGTTTGATTATTTTGAGAAATCGCAAAATTATTAAATGTTTAATTCGATTTTCAAGTAATTTATTTTTACATATACATAACATGTTATAACTAGCTGCGTATCAGTTCTTCACGACGAAGAAAGTAATGATTTTTTTTTTACACATGCATTTTAAATTATTCCAGCTATACAGAAACTGAAAAAATGCAGAAAACTTTTACTCGAACCTAGCGTTATGGATATTAAAATATGCTGTCATAGCTAGCTCAATTGTCATACGATGACCCAAAAGCTATATTGGCAGTGTTAACGATCGGGTGACAACCCTTTCTTCTTTCAATACACATAAATTAGAAAAATGTTTTAGTTAATTAAGTAATTTAATTTTTCCTATTCATCCTAAAATAAATTTTTAAGGAGTCGTAATAACCTGGTGTGCAGAAAGTGAAAGGAATCGTTTTCACATCTCGGCTGATCAAAAACCGCTATATGTACATGGCGCAAACGTGAACGATAAATCCGTGGGTCCGCAGCTCCTCTAGCTGTATATAGGCTGGTATACGGACGAGAGTTGCGGATCCGAAAATAACATCCTTTTGGTTGATGCCCTACACTAAAAAAAATTTTGTGGATTACTAAGAAATCTCTTTGAAACAAAGATGCTATAACTTTTCTTAGTATTGCTGCTAAATAAAGTCATGTAAATCAATTGGCAAACATGGCTTTATTTAGTAGTAATACTAAGAAAAGTTATGGCATCATACTAAAAAAATCTGGAGTGCCTCCACTCGACTTTCTGAAGACTTACGATTACATCATTACCAAGCATTTAAATAAATTTTAATCGATGAATAATTCAAACATATATACCAAATTGAAACTCAATCGAATGCACCATTTAAACGCCAGCATACTTTCAAGACTTTCTCCCCATATACTATAATGTCAAAGAAATCTTTGTCGTAGCCCTGTAGAAAAACTATAAGTCCTATATACACCAAAATCACACACACACACACACACACACACACACATCTCGTAAAAACAGCATAAATAAATTCAGAAGACCTCAAAATGTGTAAATACATCAAAGTCTCGAAGTCGAATTTTTTCATGATTACAATACTCCTTACATTTTACATGTTCGGATGTCGTTTCCTTACATTTTACATGTTCGGAA
Source organism: Cheiracanthium punctorium (assembly GCA_038373885.1). NCBI lineage: Eukaryota > Metazoa > Arthropoda > Arachnida > Araneae > Cheiracanthiidae > Cheiracanthium > Cheiracanthium punctorium. Next base: position 7,238 of record JAWZYV010004091.1, read on the forward strand.
AGTAACAAGTAATGGAATCATTGTTTCCTAGAGATTTCTTGGTAATCAACTGATTTTTTTTTAAGAGTGTAAATTGTAGGGAAAAAAAGATTTTTGACGATCCCCAAGTCTGGCATAATAGCTATAAATCAGTCCCGTACTGCTAAGCTGTCAGTATTCGGCTATTAAAAAAAAAAAAAATCAAATTATTAAGCAGAAAGGCTTAATTTAAAATGCAGACTTTTTCAAAGAAGGAAAGCGTTCCAAATGAGTTAAAAGGTTACTCTACCAAATTATATATGTCATAATCTAAATAGGTTTGCAAATTTTTGCGATTTTAAATCGTTTGAAATAGCTTCTCGAAATTAGTTCGTCGTCTAACATTATAGATGTTCTATAGAAGTTCTATCGTCTAACATTATAGATGTGAAATAAATATCATGGCAAGTTGTCCCCCAAAGAGTTTTTGACCACAGCATTTTCTATGTCTGAGAAAAACGCCCACTTTTGTGTGCTGCACGGACTTTTTTTACAGGCACGTAGCCAAAGGGGTGCCAGGTGGGGCTGAGCCCCATCTCCCCTAGAAAATTTCACATAAAAAAAGTTTAATGCAGATGCTTTGAAAAATTTTTGTATATAAGGTAAAGTTATCAAAGTTTTATATCAAAGTTTTTTATATCAAAGTTTTATATATACAAAGTTTTTCTTTGTAATACTCTGTCATTTTTGTTTTGTGTTCTCATCTTCCAAATATGATCCAAAGATGACAACTTTAAATCCATTCTGTTTAAGCCAAGGAACTTTTACTTCTTGGAAGCCGTTTGGACTTTTCAGAATTTATTTAATTATAAACTTATGCTATTATTTAATGAAGAGAAATATAGATAAAAATGTTATCATTCAAAAAAATATAGGATGCCGTCCCACTTAAGTTGGGGTCCCCCCCCCCTGAAAAAAAGAGGGTGCCCCCCTGAATAGAAAATCTGGCTACGGGTCTGCTTTTTTAGTGGGCCATAAAAGAATGAACAACTTCACTTTGAGACAAAATATTCTGGATTTGCTACATTAATAAGATTAATAACAACTGGGAATTTTTTGGTAAAAATCTCAGATGGCATGAATCCTAGGTGTGTTACTTTCTCAGATTTGTGCTCTTAATTTTTCTTGGAATTTTTTCGCATATGCAGAACATAAATAAAGGTCTTTAAAAACGTTTATTATCTAACAAAGATTAATATGGATATTTCATTTAACAAATTTACTAAACAAGTCCTTTAAATGAAACATCGAAGAATTTTTAATTTTTATTTTTCTCGTACGCTTGAGATAACTTAAATGAAAGCTTTATTACCTTACACTCAAGTACATTATACTCTCTCTCTCTCTTTCTCTCTTTTTTAACTGTCATATTTTTTTGCATTACAACTTCAAAAATGATCGAGTGAAAGCCAAATTTCCTATTTCTCTTTCCTAACTAACTGTATAAACTTTTATGAAAAAATGCACAGTTCCAAAAAAAATATAAGAAATAATAATAATTATATGGAACACTTTGCACATTTTATGAAGGACAGCGTCTTATATAAGGTTCAGGTAAATGGGATATATCTGACATTGGACACTTTATTGAAAATATTTACACGGGGTCTTATCGCATGAGCAAATCGGAGCTGTGTCCAGGGCCTCATCTTGAAAGGGGCCCATTAGATATATTATTTTTCGTTCATTTCTATTAAAACTTTATAAAGAAATTTTTCAGATAAAGAAGTATAGTAAAAAGATAATCACTAATTTTACTATTTTTAGAGCACAAGCGTCACTCTCACTACCTGCTCATTATGAGAGGGGACAAAAAACAAAATATCTTTTTTTCCAATCTTCATCAGACAAAAATCTGGCTCTGGGTGAGTGTACATGTAAGCCACCGAGAAAAGAACTTTGGTTTCTTACAACGTTGCGTAGATTCCCGAGTATTTAGGGGGGAAAGAGGTGAGGGAGACCAGTTGCTCAGATTCACCGGACATGTGCTCCTACAATACAAAGTAATTTATCAGGCGGTAGGTAGGTTGTCACGTCGGCAGTTTGTTAATTACCTTGTTCCCCACGCCTTCCATGCGGAAATGGGGGGAAGCAGGTTTTTCTTGTGCATTTTCGAGAGATACAGATCCCATACACTGGAACTTTTTTGAAGTTATCACTAGGCAAACTCCAAGCCGCTCGGAGGGTTAAAATTTCGTACCATATGTTAATTGAACAAATAAATTTAAATGAAAATAATTTCGTTATTAAATTATCTGCTTGTACCCTACTTTCGATGTCTTTGGAGTTATCTTCCGCAAAAGAGCTTGTTAAATTTCTTTGAGGTTATTCTTAAGAGGTTTAATTGCCGCTATTCTACTTTCCCATCTAGTTGTGAACAGTGGCTTTAAATTTAAATTTCTAACATATTTTGATTATAGCCCATCGTTTAACAAAGCTTGAAAAATAATTACTATACAGTTCTTATATTACGCTAAAAAAGTTTACTGTTTCAAATGTCACTTTGTCTGCATCATTAACAACCAGGTTTAATGTATGGACAGCGCATGGAATAAAAAAAAGCCCGTGGATTTATTTCTTTGTTTTTGTTGTAGTGCTTTATGCTTTCCTTTCATATTTGCACCGTTGTCATAGGCTTGGCCCCTTAAATCTAAAATATTGATGTTCAGTGAATTAAGGTATGTCTGTATGAAATCACATAAACCTTAACCAGTACTATTAGTAAAACTATAGTAATGCGATCCAGTAATGAAAGCAGCTTTGCAATAATTTGAGGTAGGTAGACTGGGAAGTTCCATGAAAAAACTTTGTCTGTAAATTTTTGAATGTGCCTTGTATACATGAACTTATATCTCTAACAGGTTTGCGCCTTCTAGGCCTGTTTTTTGTAAAGTGTTCTTTCCAGTTTACACATTTTACTTCGCCCCCACCCCTCGCCCAATAGAAAAAAAAATGGTGCAGTACTTCATTTCATTAAAATAAAATAATTCATGCTCAGAGCCCATGATCTTCGGCAGAATAATTTCCAAGGAGGATGGTATTCAAATCCAGGTATGGCAAAAGGGGCACATGCCCCGGACGCCGGGAGCACGAAAATTGTAAGAAGAGGGTGTAAAATTGAGGTTTGTCCCGTTTGACACAATCTCCAGTTGCGACACTGGTCGAGAATATATAGAAAACAGTCTTTTTCAGGGATAAAAACTAGGAGAGTAGATAGGTGGTTTTGCACCCCTGGCAGAACACTCCAAATTGCGCCCCCTTCCACTACTTCTTGAACAACTTCAATAATAAATTTTAATTCCCTCATAATTATTGTACTTAACAAAATCCTACCTATTCTTCTTACAGATGTGCTATTTTGAAAAAAAGTAAATAAAACATAAAACAGTGAAACTCTGCCTACAATTTTTGTGATCCAGCTGATCTTGTGTCGCCAAGGGTGGCCCTAGGGTACGTGTCGACCCCCTGCAAAAGTAAAAAAGGCGCCCCGTTTTATTCTCTTGATCAAGTTCTTCTCCCGTTTTTGAGTTCGAAATGGTGTCCCTTCGAATATGGCGCCCGATACTATGCTTACCTCGCTTACCGTGTCGGGCCGCCCCTGAGTCCCGCCAAACCTTTAGCTACGGCCCTGCTAAAAATAATTCTTTATAGGACTTAAAGTCCCACTTTTGGTGATATGAAAACAGAATCACTAAAATCGCACCTTAACAATATTAGCTTCATATACAAAATTTCTTGTCTGTCTTGCCTCCGTTTGGCGCCCCTAGCACCGAGGCGCCCTTGTGCGACGCACAACCTGCACAACCGTAAGGGGCGGCCCTGATTACCCTCAGTGCAAGAAGTAATGAGTTTATTTTTTCACTATAAAAATGTAATGTAAAAATATAAATATTTCAGAATGGCAGAATTAAAAAAAAAAAAAAAAAAATAAAGAAAATAAGGCAAAGTGTTCAGCAACAATCAAAGAAAAAGAAAACAAGTGGCAATCAAATTTAAATGTTCTGTTTGATATAGCTCACTCTAATGCTCTAAATATAATGAATATTGACGAAGATAATCAATTTCTTTTGAACCAAAGAAAAATGAACCGTCTTGGACGAATCAGTAAGATTGATAAACAGTATGCTAGAAAACTTGCTAAACAATTAGAAAAAGAAGTTAAGTTGGAAAAAATGAAAGAAAAAGAAGCAATAAATAGACTAACTGAGAAATACGATTTATTGTCATCTTCAGCTACTTCTTCTACAGAGGACAGGAGTGATAGTGACATGAGTCAAAGTCGTCCTAATTCTCCGAAGCCAGGACCTTCTTCAAGCAAAGATTTTTCGATACCAAGGAAACGAGGCCTAAAAACAATCCTAGATTCTAATTTAGCAACTAGTCTCGATGTCGCTAAATTGAGCGACCGGAAAGCGACTGTTGTTTTGACATCTACACTCAAACGTCTAGGCTGTAATGTATCAGAATACAACGTAAGCTATTCCTCTATACGCCGCCAAAGAATGAATAATAGACTCTAGCTTGCTGAATTAATAAAATCTGATTTCCAACCCCAAACTACACTAACTGTGCACTGGGATGGAAAAATGCTCGAGGACATAACAGGGCATGAAGTAGTAGATCGTCTACCAATCTTGGTATCTGGAAAAAGAGTGGACTAGCTCTTGGCCGTTGCTAAGCTTCCAGATGGCAAAGGAGAAACCATGGCGTCTGCTATTTTCGAGACAATTTCATCGTGGAACTTACGTGATAAAATAAGATGTATGTGCTTTGACACAACGGCATCTAATACTGGGCGAATAAACGGAGCCTGTATTCTTTTGGAACAAAAAATGCAAAAAGAATTGATTTGACTCCCTTGTCGGCATCACATCTTAGAAATCGTACTGGAAGCTGTCGTAGTATCAGCTATGGACCATCCAGCGATCCTGAAATTATAATTTTCAAAAAATTTAAGAGCCGTTGGACAAAAATAAATCAGGAAGACTTCAAAACTGCAATTTTTGAACCATCTACTT
>JAWZYV010004092.1:0-11898 GCA_038373885.1 Cheiracanthium punctorium
AGCATATCTAACCACTCATTGATTTTGTATTCGCTCAATTCAAAATTCAGGGCCGAAGGGGATAGCGTCTATACCGATTTTCATCCAAATCCGATTGGCAGAACTGGTTTTAGTGGGGTTTAGATGGTATATTTTATGCTTTTCCTGAATTCTCTGTATTTTTGTCCTTCTATCTTTTCAATGTCACTTTAAGTATAATCTCTTTGATGCTCTTTTTAACTTCTCAGCACGTTTGCCTTTGCACCTCCTGAATGTCACTTTAAAGTATACCCTTAATTTGATTAGGAATAACTAATCAGGAATGTACAGCTTAAATGAACACCTATTAACTTGAATAACTTTTTAAAATACTTACAGAATTTGCATGATTTCATCGTAATTTTATTTAGTGCCCCATCCATAAAAATTTACTAAATTGGCTTTGGAGATTTTTAGAGCCGTAAAAATAATTCGCCCCTACCATTCAAATGTAAAACACACCCACCTATATAAATTAAAAAGTTATTTATTCTGGCTAACAACAATAAGAGGAAAAGTTAGATAAATATTAGTAAAAATTTCGATACGCTTTAAGTTTGCTCTGTCCGGAGTTTAAATAAACATTTCACATTTACTAACAGATCAAATTCCTAAGATCAATAACTTTGTCGTATTTTTCAACTTCTTCCTCAGAAACAAACTCTGTACAGTGTATGTGCGCACGATAACTCTCAGCTATGCTGAGAAGAAAAAAAAAGGAGGTAAATATACTTCAAAGAGCTGAAATTTAGGAAAGTAGTTAATTAACCCATGCGTGAACCTCCCATACTAAATAGCTGTAACCTTGCCACTCACTTTAAAGCAAACTTTGCTCGCGTCAACAAATATCCAGGCATAGGTTTTGAATAAATTTTATACTTTAAATTCCTAAACGTATTCAATACACAGAAGAGTTGCTTAATCAGTTCCAACGATGCAAATATTACTTGTTGACGTGGATCTACATTAGATATAAGTTTAATAAGCTTTAACAATTCATGTTATCGGAAATAATCTTTTTGTTTTATTAGAGATGCGTATGACTTTCAGAGGAAATATTGTTAATGAAAGTAAATTTCTTTATGTACAGTTATTTTGATGTGTAATAGTTAAAATTTAACTAACATTTCTAAGCCAGAACAATTAGTTATCTTCTCATATTTCTTTGTTAATAGAATAATAATAAATAAGTTATTAATATTAATAAATAAGTTGATTAAAAGTAAGATAAAATAAGTAGATTAATAAGTAGTAGATTAATAAGTAGTAAGAATAAATAAGTAGATTAAAAGTAAAAAAGAAATATTCTTTTCACTTTTAACTTATTTTATTGCCCAGAACTACAGTTTTTAAGAAGAAAAATAAACATACCAGATTTTCTTCTTTTTTCCTTTTTTATAAGTTCTGACTTAGGGCATATGGTAACACACACACACACACACACACACACACACACACACAAAAGAAATCAATGTGAAGTAGTTATAGTAGTATGGTTGCAGTTATAGTAATACGGGGGTTGTTACTTGCATCTATCGAGAACTTTTAATTATTTTCGAAAAGACTTTTTCTCTTTGATTGGTGCAAAAGCATGTGTCCATTTTTAAACTGAGATTCAAAATGCGTAGCAAAATTCTAATTTTAATATCCCTTTGTCGTGAAATAGTTAATTAATCTTAACTATTTACACACTATATTCTAAAGACATTCGTTTAGTAGCTTAAGAATCAGTCCAAAGCGTTTCCTCCAATTACAGTACAGATTGTGCTTTGATAGCATTGATTATGCGTCTAACTCTTGCACAAGCACACAAATCACATTCCAAGAATTATTAGTCCCGTGGTATGTTGCTGAATCGCTCTTATTTTTTGGGAAATTCAATGATTTTATTTAAATATCCATGTATTATCTAACCTCCACACATATTAGAACGTGATTAAAAACAAAACAGCGCACTGATTTTCAAATATAGTTTTAGAAATTATTGCATAGCATAGCGTATTTGTTTCATTTCGCTCAGGAACTTTAATTCAGATCACACACATTGATACCCCAATTTTTCATTTTTTAAAATTGCAATACATGTTAAAAATAATCATTTATATTTTTTCTGTCTGTTTCTGCGTAAGCGTACTTTAGCTTTCTACGCAAATGATGGTGATTTTTAGAATATCAATGAATTCATGCCATTTAAAGTACTATTTAAAGATATCATTCAAGCACAATTGGTATGTTACACCTTCTATTATTATTTAAACCTTTACTTATTGACATTTTACTGAAATCTATTTTAAATGTTTTTTAATCATCTCTCATTTAAATGAAGTAACCGTTTTCTATTTTACTTAATCAAATTTGAATGGGTAAGTTTTCTTTTCATCTGTCAAAATCTTAATATATAAAAATCCAGTGTCCGTGTGTATGTTCCGAAATAACTCAAAAACGGGTCAACTGATATTCATGAAAGTTTGCATATATATGTAATTTGGTCCAACTTAGATAATAATATAGTTATTATTCAAATTAATGGTCTCAATAATTAATAATTAATAAAAAACTGATCATCAACGTTGATTGTTGTTATTAATCGCAGGTTCCATAAGTCTGGAACAGATGGTGCCTTAAGAGAATTTCTTTATGTACAACTGTAGTTTAATATGTATTTGTGTACTGCATAAATTCAAGAAAAAGTGTTTATCCAAACCGGCAGTCACGAACACGGCCAAAAATATTGGAACATTACTACGAAGAAAATTAATAATATCTGCGATATTGAAATACTCAACTCATAGCTTATCGTCTGCTTCTAAAGGGATAAAAGCGTTTTATTTTATTTTTTCCGAAATTGGCAACCGAGATAACTTTTTTATTGTTTTGAAAAAAAAAAAAAAAAAGAACAGTTTAACAGTTCTTGCTTTAAACGACATCTTATTATTTGCGTATGTTTTATTTACAGAAAAATTCTCATTTTACAGAGGAAGAAACCTAAAAGAACGTATTATATATTTTTTATATATCTTATCTTATCTTATCTTAATATATAAAAATCCAGTGTCCGTGTGTATGTTCCGAAATAACTCAAAAACGGGTCAACTGATATTCTGATTACGTTGATTGTTGTTATTGATCGTAGGTTCCAATCATAGGTCCAATATTTCCGTTTGAGACCATTAAGGCTGGAACAGATGGCGCCTTAAGAGAATTTCTTTACAGAGAACTGTAAAACATTGTCCTTTGCATCTCATAGATGGCGCCACACCTTAATGTGATACAGTTTCTTAGACTACACACTATACATGTCTTATTTTGCCTATACCAAGCACTACTTTTAGTAATATGCGACCCAAAAAATCTAACCTTACTGCCCGTAGCAAGAAGACTCGATATGCACGTATTGAAAGAGCTCATGAATCAGTCTGATCCAGTCAATTGTAATGAATTAAATAAAAAGGTTAGTTCAATGAACTACTATGCGTATGGATTAATGATTAGACACAATCAGGACAACTATATCCTTCGATATCGTCAATTGTATCATCAATACGTTGTGGAAATGTTTGCTAAGATTGAAAGCGAACGTTTGCGATTCATTCGGTTCAACCAAGCTAAACTACGATCAGAGGATTACATTCACTTACGAGATGCTATTGTTGGAAACGTCGATGGAAATTTAAACACCAATGAAATTGGTAGTGCTGTTATTTTACCTTCCAGCTACATAGGTAGCCCACGAAACATGCAAGAATACATGCAGGATGCAATGACTTATGTACGTCATTACGGTCGTCCAGATTTGTTTATAACATTTACGTGTAATCCAAATTGGGAGGAAATCCAATCTTTACTATTACTAGGTCAACAATCAATACATCGTCACGATATTACTGCACGAGTGTTTAAACAGAAGTTGAAATCTTTGATTGATTTTATAGTAAAATATTCAGTTTTTCGCAAAACGTGTCATTGGTTGTACTCAATTGAGTGGCAGAAATGAGGCTTACCTCATGCTCACATTTTAATTTGGCTTGAAGATAAAATTCGTCCAGAGGAAATTGATCAAATTATTTCAGCCGAAATTCCAGATTCTTCAATTGATCAAGAATTATTTAATATTGTTACAAGTCATATGATTCATGGACCGTGTGGAGCGTTTAACATGACATCACCATGCATGGAAAATGGGAAATGTAAGAAACATTTTCATAAGAAATTCACAAATGATACCATTACTGATATTGATGGTTATCCATTGTATCGCCGCAGAAACGCTGATAATGGTGGTCATACATATAAAATGAGAACTTCAAATTCTAACCAATTAGAAATTGACAATCAATGGGTAGTACCATACTCACCACTACTCTCCAAAACGTACAAGGCTCATATTAATGTTGAGTTTTGCAGTTCTGTGAAATCCATCAAGTACATTTGCAAGTACGTTAATAAGGGCAGTGATTTGGCCGTACTTGGAGTACAAAATATAAACGAAAATGATGAAATAGCACGCTACCAAATGGGTAGATACATTAGCAGCAGTGAAGCTATCTGGCGCATACTTAGCTTCCCCATACACCACAGAGAACCTGCTATACAACATCTTGCAGTGCATCTTGAAAATGGACAACGTGTGTATTTCACTGAAGAAAATATTCTCCAAAGAGCATGTGAACCACCAAAAACGACACTAACCGAATTTTTCACTCTTTGTCAAAAAAACTGATGTGTATGGTCAATTCGCAAAAACAGTATTATACACTGATATTCCATGCTATTTTACATGGAACACGTCTGCTAAAAAATGGGAACCACGTAAAAAGGGAGAACCACATCCTTATATTGCAGGCATATTTAAAGCTAAGACACTGGGACGACTTTATACTGTACATCCAAAACTACGTGAATGCTTTTTTCTGCGTTTATTGTTGGTGAATTTTCCTGGACCAATCTCTTTTCAATTTTTACGATCAGTTAATGACCAAGTGTTCAGTACGTATAAAGATGCATGTCACGCGTTGCAACTTTTAGAAGATGACAACCATTGGGATCTGACACTTGCTGATGCTGCTTTAACGTCCTCGCCGAGTAATATTCGTCAACTATTTGCCATTCTTTTGATGACATGTTTTCCAACACAGTCATCTACATTGTGGGAAAAATATAAGAACTACATGACTGAAGATATACTCTACCGACATAAACAAATAAACCACTCTCCAAACTTAGACTTCACACAAGATATGTATAACGAAGCTTTAATAATGATTGAAGATTTATGTATTATGATCTCAAATTCACCTCTTAGTCATTATGGTATTCCATCTCCTAATCGCTCAGCTACAGACTTAGTAAATAGTGATTTGCAGAGAGAAGAACAATTTAATAATCGTGATTTAAATACATTTGTTACTAACAATGAACCATTATTAACTGACGAGCAGAAGAACATATGCAATCGAATTATGTTGGCTATTGATGCCAAACAAGGCGGTTTTTTCTATTTAGATGCACCAGGTAGTACCGGTAAAACATATTTGTTATCTTTCATCCTTGCGAAACTACGGTCACAACAAAAAATTGCATTAGCAGCTGCATCATCAGGCATAGCTGCTACTTTGTTGGATGGTGGGCGGACAGCACATTCTGCTTTCAAGCTACCATTAGATATTCATAACAATCCAAATGCAATGTGTAATATCAAAAAAAGAAGCGGAATGGCAGCAGTGTTACGGAAGACTTCAATCATAATTTGTGATGAGTGTACTATGGCTCATAAGCATTCGCTCGAAGCATTAAATAGGACTATGCAGGATTTAAACAATAGTGACAGATATTTCGGTGGTACTATTTTATTACTATCTGGTGATTTCCGGCAAACGTTGCCAGTTATTCCTCGCTCTACTTTTGCAGATGAAATTAATGCATGTCTAAAACAATCAATTTTATGGAGAAATGTTGAAACACTCAGACTGACAAAAAACATGCAAGTGCAACTCCAAAATGATCCAACAGCACAAGAATTTTCTAAACAATTACTGGCTCTTGGAAACGGTGAAATAGAATTTCATCAAGATACTCAACATATTAGATTGCCAGATAATTTCTGTACTGTTGTTCAAACTAAAAATGAACTGATTGAGAGTGTCTTCCCAGACATACTAAATAACTATTTAAATCATGACTGGCTTAGTAATCGTGAGGCAGTGAATTTCCAAATTGAATTTTTAAATTCTTTAGACATATCAGGAATGCCACCACACAATCTTCGATTGAAAATTGGATCACCGATTATTCTACTGCGTAATTTAAACCCTCCTAAACTATGCAACGGTACACGTTTGGTGATCAAAAGAATCACTGGAAACGTTCTTGAAGCAACTATTTTGACAGAAAAGTTTAAAGGAGAAATTGTTTTGTTACCACGTATTCCGATGATATCCAATTCTCCCATACCATTTAAAAGACTACAGTTTCCCATTCGCTTAGCTTTCGCGATGACTATAAATAAATCTCAGGCCAAACATGTCTATTTGCGGCTTAGACTTTGAAAATCCATGTTTCTCCCATGGGCAATTATACGTGGCGTGTTCACGAGTAGGAAGACCATCAAGTTTATTTGCATTAACAAAGGACCGATTGACCAAAAATATTGTACATCGATTGGCGCTTCATTGAATATCAACTGTGATTTATTACGATTAAAGATATTTAGAGTATATATATCAAATTAAAATATTTAAAGTATTTTTTAAATAAATGTTATTAAATGTTATGTTAATTTGTGTTAAATTTTGTCTTTCAAATCCTGCTTAAATCACTCAGCCACAGCAACGCGTGGCCGGGTCTGCTAGTCTGGTTATAATTAAACTTCTCTATAAACAGCATCTTTCATCCAAAACCTGAGAGTGTGTTGCCACCAACTTTGGTAAATGTACATGATATACATTCGAAAAATATGAAAGAAAACTATAAAGTTCAAATATCTACTCTAGATAGCGCTTTGGATGGAAAAACAGCAAATTTAATAACAGAAATGACGCAAACTAACGAAGGAAAGATAAAGAACTAGTAAATAAATATGGAAATTGCTTAAATTTATCGAGAGTGTATAATTCAATTTATTAAACTTACTATTTTTTCGTGAACAGCTTCACCTAGTAGACAATTTGAACTGTTATTTTTTGAAATTCTTTAGAGCATATTGCGCAGAGCTTCTATGAACATCGATATGAAAAAATACCTGGATAGACTAACCAAATGTCCTCAACGTCGAAAAGATGCAGCTGTTGCTATTGCTGGATTTAACTACCAGTAATATGGCGGTCGATCAGATCACTAATCGTGTGCCAATACAGACAGCTGTGTCAAAGAAAATTTTGGATTGGGGGCTCGCAATTGGCGTTTCTTTAAACCGCTATGTTGGTAGTAGTTAAATCTCATGATGACAACGGCTGTACTTTTTTGTGCAGTCTATCCAATTGCTCTTCTATATTGATATGCACAAATCAAAGTTGGAGGCATTCCGTTCACCCGTTTAAATTGCATGAGGCTGTTTAGAGGGGAAGTTCAGTTGAGCCATTGAGAGAGCTACAAGATATTGCCCCAAAAATATAGCGAAAAACTTGTAAGGGAGGTATTACATATACACTCTGAGAAAAAACAAAAAAAAAACAAAAAAAAAACACAAGAAGGTGTCATCCGAATGTGTCGAAAATTGGTTGCTGTGATGTGCATGTACAGAAAAACAAATGATTACAACTTTTAGAAAAATATGAATGATTTACTCAAGAACATCCCAAAGTGAGCAAGTAACTCGTTGGTTCACCTCTGGACCTCATGTCGCAGTTATTCGGCTTGGCATTGATTGATAGAGTTAGCGGTTGTTCTCATACTAGATAGTGGGCCAAATTCTTTCCAATCGACACGTTAGATAGACAAAATACCGAACTAGTTGGAGGACCCTACAAATAGTGCTCAAAACGTTCTCAAATGGGCACCCTCGCTGTCCAAGTTAGTGTTGCGCAAACACGAAGATAAGCTGCAGAAACAATCGCCGTGTACAGGCGGGCATTATCTTGCTGAAATGCAAACCCAGGACGGCGAGATATGAAGACCAACACAACGGGGCTTGGAATGTCATCGAAGTATAGCTGTGCTCTAAGGGTGTCGCGAATGACAACCAAAGACGTCCTGCTATGAAAAGAAATGGTACTCCAAACCATCATCAATCTGCTTGCCGCTCTGTATGGCGGGAGACAGACAGGTGCAGGTTGGTATCCTACCGCTGTCCTGGGCACCTCCAGATATGACGTTGCAGGTTATCGGAGTTCGATTCAAAGAGAAAACTCTAGCTGAAGACAGTTCTACTCCAGTCAGTGACATTCTAAGTCGAATGTGCTTGACAACATTGCGAACGGGCATGTCGGTGTACATATGTCAATGGTAGTCTGCGCAAAGGAGCCCTTAGCTCAGCCGCCTTTCTCCGAGCCGCGTACTAATGGCCCTTATGCTCATGGAAGCATCAGTTGCTCGTAAGACTGCTAGTAATCATGAAGCGGAGCTCTTGAGTGCCGATCTGGCAATTGATCGGCCCTCACGTTTTGTCGTGTCTAATGCATCGTTCCTATCCAAATGTCGAGAGATTCGTCGATTAGATCGCCGTTTAACCCTTTAACGCGTAGTGTTCCCACTCTGGGAACACCAAACTCTCAAATTTTGACTGTTGCCAGTCAGGAAGAATACATTTGATTTCTATAAAATAGTTGCGGGTGACATAGCTCCACGAGAATCCTTTGCTTTCTAGTACGTCATTTCCCGTAAAAAAATTGTCACGATAATTTTCAACAGCACTGACATCTGCCGAAAAATGAAAGAATGCGAGAACAGCTAGATAGATTGTCCAATGCTGAAAAAAGGGCAGCCGTTGCCATCGCTCGACTTAACTACCAGCAAGATGGCGGACGCTCGAAATGTTCATCGCTTGCCACAGATCTAGAGGCCCTTTTTTTGACGACAGCTGGCTGTGTGCGCGCACACAGCCAGCACATTCTATCCAGCTCTTCTCGCGTTCTTCCATTTTTCCGCAGATGTCAGTGCTGTTAAAAATAATCGTGACCATTTTTTTACGGGAAATGGCGTGCTAAAAAGTAAAGGATTCTCGTGGAGCTATGTCACCCGCAACTATTTTTATAGAAATCAAATCTATTCTTCGTGACTGGCAACAGTCAAAACATGAAAGTTTGGTGTTCCCAGAGCGGGAACACTGCGCGTTAAAGGGTTAACCATACTTTGAAACACGAAGTGTTGGAACAAGGTTTCAGCATCATACGGAGCCATCTTTTTTAGAACCATGTTTTGGTGAAATTTCGCACCAAATTCTTTTAGAGTGTCTATGAATATGTTTTGGCTAAGGCAAAAGCTGCATGAGGGTGCGGGGGGGATTCCTTGGGCGGGGGAATTTTTAATGGGTTCTAAAACGCATAAATATGAATCAATTACAAGTATCATTTATAAAATTAACCAATATATTCCTTTCATTTTTACACGCATTTAAAATATGCATTTCTCTGTTTATTTTAAATACTGAATTACTAATCTTCTCTTTTTACTTTTTTTTTTTTTTTTTTACTTCTTACACTGTTTAGTATTATGAGACTAGCGTGGGAAAATATAAAAATTTATCGTAACGCAATTGAAAGGAAAAGTTAATCTTCAGCCGTTTACACTGAAATAGCTTTTTTTCTCCCTCCCATCCCCCCTCGATTGAGAATAAAAATCCAATGAATAAACAAAATGTGGTAAAAGGGAGACTGTTACGGTCCACCTACTTTAATGGTACACTAAATGCGTAACTAATGTAATTAACAACCAGAAAAAAAAAAACACTTTTTTTTCTATTTTGGGGGGAAAAACTTTTGTGTTTATCAACATGGACTACAGACGGACAGTATGTATAATCTGATCAGGACTTATATATTACCCATTGACTGGAATGTCTTCTCTCCTAATATTATAATTTTAATTCGTTTCCGGACACTCATATTTCTGTTCTGGAAGTTGAAGTAAAAAAAAAAAAAAAAAAAACACCTTAATCAGTTTTTCGGGAAAATATTTTTAATGAATTTCTGAACACTATTTTGATTACATATTAAATTTAATTAGGCAGTAGTGTAAACGTGTCTCCACAGTCACCTTTATTAGTCTGTTGCATTTCAAATACAATAAAATTAAAGTTGAACAAAATATTGCATGTTATATTTTCACACTTTTGGTATATATTTATTTCGTTGATTAGTATTAATTATAAATAAATTTTCTCTAGAGCAAAAAGATATAATCTAACTTAATTAAATATACTTTATACATTAATTAATTAATTTTCTTATATCAGTATTAGTATAAATATTTATTTGCATATAAATTAATTAATGAACTCTTTTTAAATAATTTTTAAAATAAAGAAAGGCTCGTAATCTAAATATTATTTTATAACAAATTCTATTTTCTTGTACTTTTTCAGCTAGTTAAATTATAGTAAGAATCTTACAAAATGTTGCAATATATTTTTATTTTAGTAAAATATATTTATTCTAAATTAAATTGAATACAATAAATTACCATAACCAGATAAATTTAACTGCCCTTTTCCTTGAACATCACACAATGAACATTTATTAGAACGTATCCCATACAATTTATTAAAATAAATTTCATTATAAACGAGAAACAATTTCAGAATATCACTTTATTAAAGCTTTCACGTTTTGTTTTCATAATTAATATAATAAAAACTAATTTATAAACATTTCGAGAAGTGAAAATTGTCTCTTTTCTTGAGTTCTAAATTGAGTAAAGTATTGCTGTTAATCCTAATTTGAATGATAATATTAAACAAAAACATACGTTTCCTATAATAAATTTATCTATTTTTCCCCTAAGTATGCGCGCTAATTTAAGTATTTAAAAAAGTTCTAAACATTTATTGTAATTGAATAATTCTTGGATGAAGAAAAAATTATAAAAAATATTTTACAAGAGATATAATTTTAATGATTACGCAATTCGAAATAAAGAATTAAAAATTATTTAATACCGGTTCCAACTAAAATTTTTAAACAATCAATAATTGCACTGCAAAAAAAGTCTGTAAAACGTACAGAAATTACTCGTATTATTTACAGAATAAGTCTGTTCGTAAGAAAAAACAGTTTTTTCTGTTTTATCTTCACCCGCGCATGCGTACTAGACGAAGACGTCATTGCTCAACCTTGAGGCTCATTTCGCATCCAGCGCAATTAAAACGGCAAGACATTGTACTACGTGTCGTTAGCTGGAGCTGGAGAAAAGCGACGGTATATTTAGTTACAACTGCATACGTAGGTTCAGGTGAGTGTTTGATGTTATGTACGGATTTTGGCGTAACCCGGCTCGTTTGGACTTAGAACATTTTTAAGTACTTTAGTATTTGTCGATAATGTTGACGCCGCGTAATTAATTAGATTAATAAATTGACAAAATGTTAAATCAATAAGTAATTAACGAGATATAAAGCAATAAGCTAATTAATTAGATTGATTACTATTAATTAATTGTTAATGCAGTAATATTTAACTGGAGGGAAACCCCCACCACAAGATAAAAAGGAGTTACATGAAAAAAATGTAAGAATCTTAGTTCCATAAAATGGACATTTAAAATGGCATTTACTCTCATTATAAGCAACAATATCGGCCTTCTTTGGTAAAAAGTGGCATGTAACATTGAGGGGAGGGGGAAAAATGGTTTCCTTTTGTAGAAATTTTTTTCCAAAAAGGTTGAATTCTTTTTTTGGGGGGGAGGGCAGTCTCCCCCTCCGTCTTTCCTTTTTAATCCGTCCTTGGCGTT
>JAWZYV010004093.1:0-12741 GCA_038373885.1 Cheiracanthium punctorium
TAGTCTTTAATATAAAAATATACCACTTTTGTAAGGTTGCTGAAGATCAAACAAACAAAAAAATCCCATAGACTTTGAGTTCTGACAGTTTTTTTTTTTTTCCAAATGAGCAATATGTATTTTATGCACAAGTGATAATTTTTGTACCTAAATGTTATATATAATTACTTCCTTGTACGTAGTATAAGGAAGTAATGTGATCCCGAAAAATTTTGGGGGCCAAATTTCGACAAAAAAACCGATTTTGACTACATCTAAATTTAATTTAAAAAATTTTTTCGATGCATCTCATCGGAGGCTAGCATGCACGATCCTATTAACGCGTCTGCAACTCATTTTGACCAGCGGCGAGTCTACTGTGGCCAGTTTTTCCATGCCGTCTGTACGTACGTACGTATGTATGTAACTCGCATATCTCAAAAACTATTGGTCGTAGAATGTTCAGATTTGATATTTAGGATTGTTCTATGATCTAGTTGTGCACCTCCCCTTTTGGTGGCAATCGAATGGATAGTTTATGTACAGGACCGCCCAAAAGATTCGAAATACATTACGCTCTATGGGCCGAAATTCATTAAACTCGCCTAACTCAAAAGCTATTAGGCGTAGAATGTCGAAACTTCATATTTTGGATAGTTGTAACATCTAGTTGTGCACCTCCCCTTTTGGTTCCATTCGACTGGATAGTGTATCTACAGGACTGTCCAAAACATTCGAAATACATTACGCTCAATGGTCCGAAATTCATTAAACTCGCATATCTCAAAAACTATTAGGCGTAGAATGTTGAAACTTTATATTTAGGATTGCTGTAACATCTAGTTGTGCACCTCCCCTTTCGGTTCCATTCGACTGGATAGTTTATCTACAGAACCGCCCAAAAGTTTCGAAATACATTACGCTCTATGGGCCGAAATTCATCAAAGCGTTTTTTAGAGGTATTGGGCAATTTCAAACGACTCGGAAGTGATGTATGCTGTAAAGAGTTAGAAAATGAATTTCTCCATTAAAAAAAGTGTCTTTATCACTTATAGTTCTGCTACAGGAACACTCAAAAGATTTCCAATACATTACGGTCAATGGCAATTTTAGGGGCATTCATCCATTTCAAGCACAATACCGTCCTACCACATAAGTTAGGTAATGGTCCGACCACGGTCACGTGCCTCCCTCAAGAACTATGCCAAAAGTCGCCAAGCTTGGCGACTTTTGCTGTTCGTGTGTGCATATTTAACTCTCAAATATCAAAAATTATTATGAAATTTCATATATAAGAATGTTGTAGCATCTAGTTGTGCATCTCGATTTTTGGTTCCAATCTACTGGAGAGTTTATTTACAGGACCACCGAAAAGAATTTCAGTACTTTAATGTCTATGGACATCTTCAATATAATACAACTGTAGACAGTCATTGTTTGGTACATTCCCAAAATCTCGCCGTCTGTCCTCGAGCTTGGCGAGTTTTGGCGAAATATCGCCAAATTTGGCGATAGTCAGTCATTTGGTCCAAGCCCAAAGTATCGCCATTTGCCATCGTTCTTGGCGAGTTTTGGCGAAATATCGCCAAAATTGGCGATAATCTGTCATTGTTTGGTTCATGCTTAAAATCTCGCCAAATGTCGTCGACATTGACGAGTTTCGCCGAAATATCGGCAAATTTGGCGCCAAAAATTATTTCGTATTTTTTAGAACTATTGTAATATCTAACTGTTTTCAATATCTTTTTTGACAGCAATCGACTGAGAATTTATTTACAGGGTGAGCCAAATGACTTTAAATACATTGAGGTGCATGGATGCATTCAATTCATTGAAAGTCTGTGGTCAATGACTACTTTGGCTATCCCCAAAATCTCGCAGACTATCTCAAGTTTGTCGGCTTTTGGTGAAATATCGCCAAATAAAGTGTCAGAAGGAAATCTTTCAAACTGAACTCAGCTTGGCGATATCGAAATATTTGGCTAGAAATCACTAAACCTTACTATTATTGATATTTTATCTCTTTCAAACAAATAAATTTAGAGGAAGTGCGTCGAAAATATTTTTGATCTAATGGACGTGCAAGGAAGTCATGTGTTGGACACATCAGATTTTTTTTATTTATATTTATGTTACAGTTCTAATCAAGAGTTTGCTGGCTTCCAGTTTGTAGGTTCTCAAATTTTTTAGTGTTGTACTAGCCCTTTTAAAAGGCAAAAAAAAAAAAAAAAAAAAAAAAGTAATTTTAACTCCCTTGAATGAACTGAACATGCAAGTTTAGTAACAAAAGCTGTGAAAACATTGATTACCTGTGCCTCTTCATACATATACAAAGAAAAAAATTCTTATCTATAATAGCTTTAAATTCTAAGTATAGAGATCATCTACTATCGCTTAAAAAACATTTACAAATATGAAGATTCTCATGCAGAAAAACAAAGCCTACCATAACTGTCACATTAGTTATTAGTGATGAATTATTTTTAAAAAACGGCAGCTTTATTTTATAAGATTTTTATTAGTGTACTTGGTAATATCAAAAAGCACTGTTTATTCATCTTTCAAGGGACCAATCTGAGTTGCATGTAAATAACACATTCATAATCAACTTATTACAGGTTTAACACTTCTAATACAAATTTATATAATTATAATAGTTTTATGTTTTTTATTAGGCTATTAGTAAATTACTCCATATTAGTTTTTACTCTGAAAAACAGTAACTCAATTTTAAAATGAAAAATTTATTATAAAAGTCAAAACAATCATGCCTTTATTGTACTATATATCTTAAATACTGCACATCTTAATCGCATCTGTATTAATGTAATATACATTGCATGCTTATTATGATCATAAAAAAAAAAAAAAAAAATTCATTCATAGTCGTCTCATACTCATTGTTGTCAATTATTAATTATTAGCATTTGTATTGAATTAACTACATGAAATGCTTTTTCTTTGGTGTTCTGACAAACAAAATAATTCCTGTGTTTTTGATTATAGTTGATAACATCTTTTAAGAAAGGTAGTCAAAGGTACAACCCTTCCTACATCCTTTATTCAAAATTTTGTTTGGGATTTTTTTTTTAAATAGGAAAATAATAACCATTGACCAAGACAGAAAAATTTTAGTTTTTTAAATTAAGTTTAGGAAGGTGAAAAATGGCATTTGACCAATATTGAGCATCTTATAAATGAAGCATTTTTGCATTAAAATAAATTGGAATGAGTTGGAACTTAAGAAAACAATATATAAATGAGAAATGTGTAAATGGTGTTTTACTGTATTAAATTCTCTAATGCTTTAATATAATCTAAAATGCTTTGGGAAAAAAAAGGGGGTTTTGTTTATGGATTTCATTTTCTAAAATCAGTTGCAATCCTCCGGTTGAGAAACAATAACTTAAGATTTTTAAAAAGCAGGTCATGAGGACCCTGTGATTTAAAAAACAACAGGTTACTCTCCTTTTTTTAATAAGTATGAATAGAAAGTGTCAATGCTATCTTTACTATGTGAATTATTAACATTAATTATGTAAACACATTTGCTTTATTTCAGCTTGTATTGTTCTTTTAAATGTATTATTTTTTTTTGTGTTCATCTATATTAAATTAAATTTCTTTTTTTTTTTTTTTTTTTTGTAAAAAGTTTAGGCAATGAATTGTAAACAGTAACTGTGTCTATTATTTTAAATGTATATTTCTTAGACTATTGTTTTTAGTTTATTTTATGATAATTTATGCATAGTATTTAAAATGTAGAATATTTAATTTCTATGCTCATAAATCTATTTACCTAGTGAACTTACTTATTTTATAATCCTCATGATTTATTGTCAGCAAATGAAATATTTTATTGATTTAACACTAAAGAATTAATGCTTTCTATTTTTAAAGCTCATACTAGTAAATTAATTCTATTTACTTTTAAAGTTTTTCTGTTTTTGTTATCTGTATTTCATGTCTTTTTATATAAATCTGAACTATGTGATCCAAAACATTTTTATTGAATTTAGTTAATAATTTTTTGTAGCATATATAATGAAATGTTAGCAGTATATTTCTTTATTTTAAAGATCTATTCCACACAGTAAGGATAATGTCTTGCAAGGTGTCTATTATATAAAAATGTTATGAACTAGAGCTAAAAAGTTACAAATTTACAAATAGTGCAAAAATTATGTACATTTTTACAATCTGGTCATAAAGTTTTAATTCTTTTTTATTACTTAATATCTGTGATGTTACTTATGAATAAAGTGTAAGCTCTTTCTTCCTCATCAATAGCTATGCTTTTTATTAAAATAATCTTGTTCATAAAAATGCAATCCTTAGGCATTTTTTTTTTCAGTTGTTATTTTGACACATATTTTTTTTTCTTTAAATTAGTAGACATCTTGTTTAGTGTTTTTAATTTTTCTACATTAGCTTTCCTTATCCCCCCCAGGTACGAATTTAGAAGACAGCTCATCTGCAGCTGCTTTGGAAACCATTCGCAAGCTGTCTTCTCAGCTGTGGCATCCATGTTCTTTCTGTGGAAAAATGTTCTCGCAGTCTTGTGATCTTCAAAGACACGTTCTTGTGCACACTGGAGAGAAACCTTTTGTTTGTTCGATTTGTCAAAAAACTTTTAATCAACAAATTAATTTAAAGGTTCATTTCAGAACTCACACTGGTGAAAAGCCGTATGTTTGCAGTGTTTGCAACAGAGGTTTTAATAGTTCTAGTGATTTGAAAAAACATTTTAGAATTCATACGGGAGAAAAACCTTTTCAATGCCAGCACTGTGAATACAAAGGTGTCAGTTCCTCTCATTTGAAAAGGCATATGAGGTTTAAACATCCAGAATAAACTGATGGTGTTATACACAGTGTCCCCAAAAAGTAGTAATGGGCTTTAATTCTTTATCTTTTAGAGATAAGTGGACTAATGTAAACTGGAAAAAAAAAAAAAAAAAAAAAAAGTTTAAAGTATGGTTGGAAATAAGACTCTTATCAAGAAAAAATTCTTCTCGTTCATTTACAAAAAATGTTACACTTTTTAAATACGTATACAACCCCTGTACAGAAAAATTCCCAATTAGCAAAATGTACCCCATACACTAATGAGAAGATGTACCAAATTTCATCCATTCATCATACAATGTCTCTGAGATATCTTTAAAGAAAGATGATCAGGGGCTACACATGATTTTGAATGTAAACGTTCATTACTAAAGTGGAAAAAAAGGACTTTTTTTCGAAATTTCTGTACGACCCTTGAAATGCGATCATTTGGTGAGATTTTTCCCTTTGAGAGCCATTGAAAAGTGGTTTAAGTCGGCATTATATTTATCTTCATATCTCTGACACTTTTAAAGGATATAATTATCAAATTTTGAATGTCACCTCATTAGTGTATGGGACACATTTTACTAATTGAGAATTTTTTTGTACAGGAGTCGTATACAAATTTAAAAAGTGTAACTTTTTAAAAATTAATGAGAGCAGTTTTTTCGTAGTGTAATCTTTTTTTTGACCTTTTTTTCATTTTATATTAACCTCTTATCTCTAATAGATAAAGGATTAAAGCCTGTCACCATTGTAGGGTTTGCAAGTCATACAAAAGCTGTTCCTGACTGTTAGATATTTATTAATATAAATGCACATGTAACAAGTACATCATTATTATTTATTTATTTTCATGACTTTGAAATAGGATTAACACCTAAGCATGTTCTTCTTCTAGAAAATGTAGATTCATGGGAAAGTTTACAATTGCTGCATGGCAAGAGACAGTTTTTACTTGCATGCCAGACACTTCAAATTTCATAAAATCTAATTGTGAACATGTTTTCAAAAGATTAATAAGTAACTATAACAATTAAAAATATATATATATAAATGCAGGGGAGCAGGCTCAAATTTTATCAGTTTAAAAAAAAAAAGCTATTTTTAGACAGTCTTAAACAAGCAAATTTTGCCAGAATCCCTAAAAAATTAAGAATGATTTTCATTGATTAATACTATGCATGAACAATAGAACTATCCCCCTTCAACCTTAAGAAAATTTTTGACAGAGAAAGAGAATCACAAGATAACATAATTTATTTTGAAAATTTATACAAAATACAGCAGGTTTTTATTATTTTTTATTGTTCTATAACCTGTCTATAGTTACAATTTGTAAAATAACATAGTACAGTATGAAATTTTTTAAGTAAAATATTTTTTAAAATCATGCATGACTACTTAAGAAAAAAAAAAAAATTTGAATATATTAAATATTTGATCAGAATCTGAGTAATGAATCACTATAAGTTTACATTTGAGAAATATATAGTTTTCCTTTTTATTTCTGCTATCCTACCAGAAACTTTAAAAGCTAACTTTATTATGTTAATTATAGTGTGCTATTTTTATCTATACCGGGTTTTTTCCCCCTTACATTTTTTTTTGTCTGGTGGTCAGGCAACTGGCCTTGTCAGTAGTAAATAAACTATATATATATATACAAATCCTGCTGCTTTTTTTTTTTAGAAAAAAAAACATCTTTTGTGTTACTGTCTAATATTATTTATTTCTGAATACTTCTTGCTTTGAACTAATTTTTAAGAGCATCTATTATTAGTAGTATGTTTAAATTCAAAATAATGGTGTTTATTTCATAATTAAAGCTAAAAAATTTGTTTCATTAGTGTACTACATTAATAAAAAGATTAATAAGTTTTCTTTTCTTTTGTAAGAAAATAAAATTTTAAGTCATGTACTTACTGTGTATTAAAATTGATTACAGTAATACTTCACTTATGTTTTAGGATGGCTGCAGGGTTATTACAGAAAATTTTAAAAATGAATACAATAAATAGCTTTGAACATAATATAACAGATATTATAATTTTGAATGCTCAAGCTGCATAAGCCCTTCAAAATATAATATACA
This sequence comes from Cheiracanthium punctorium, assembly GCA_038373885.1. Lineage (NCBI taxonomy): Eukaryota > Metazoa > Arthropoda > Arachnida > Araneae > Cheiracanthiidae > Cheiracanthium > Cheiracanthium punctorium. The sequence continues at coordinate 6,904 of JAWZYV010004093.1, forward strand.
GGCCCATATCTACAGCCAGAATTAAAGAGGCACTCAAACATATTCAGGATGTTTTACTACCAGACCAATGCAGGAAGTGTAGGGGCACACAGGCAACTGAGAATCACATAGCAATGTAGGGTAAAAAATGCCATAGTTGCAAGCTATGGTGGAAAAGAAGTGGAAAGAAGTAGAGAAAAAGAACAGAAACAGTAATGTGTTAATAGGACAGAAAACATTTTATTGAAAGGTTGTACTACAGAAGGTGTTTGAAATTACGACCACAAATGGTCCTGCCGGAAGTCGTTATTTGACACATAGTTTTTGTTGTTGCTTGCATGCCTGACCACTTCTGATTGAATCTCGAACACTTTCTGTAGTACAACCTTTCAATAAAGTATTTTCTGTCGCATTAAAGTGTTGCTGTTTGTTATTTTTCTCTGCTTCTTTGCACCATAGCTTGCAACTATGGCATTTTAGACCCTTCATTGCTGTATGATTTAGAGTTGCCTCCACACAGGGAAGAAATTCACTCACATTTGTTTTGTGATTTTTATTATTATTATTTTTTTTTTTTTGTGTGTGTGTTATTTTAAAAAGTTCTTCATTTATTTGATCTTTTAAGCACTAATTTTTGAGTATTATTAAAAAATATATATACTTGTATTCATGTATAAGTCAACATAGATATACATGTATAAATGTACATATTTAGACAGATTTGGCTTAAATTTTGTACAAATAATGTAAAAAGCTATGAAAAAAATTAAAAATCAATCTGCTCCCAGTTTCTAACTTTGAAAGCATCATTAATATTGTTTAAAAAAATGTTCATTTGTGTAGTATTGCGATTACTCGCAACACTTTGCTAGAAGAGAAACATTAAATTTTGCACAGAGCTTGCCAAAACTCAGGTTCTTCACTTACCGCCCAAGTGTGTGTTAGACAAAATAAAGAGTATACTAAAAATTGAGATTGAAAATAAACACTTTATTGACATTATAATATGCAAAAACAAAATCATTAAGCAACATTTTTAACACGCACTCTCACATTAAATTAGGTGCTGGACACACAACAATAGCTGTTTCTCAAATTACAATTGGCATAATATTACTTCACAAGATTATTTTTTAGGCCTTCACAAAAACATTACAGGAACTGATTAATTACCCAAGGGTATCCATGGCAGATTTATCATAATTGCAAAAATATTAGTAACCAAAAGAGATTTCTTCTACATACATATTGCTAGCTTTTGAGAACCACATGCTATGACAACATACTCTATTTATGCAATTTCCAATTCACAAATTTTTTTATGTTTAGCATTAAGCAAAAAAAAAAAAAAAAAAGGATTTAAGTTAAATGGAGATCGCTAAATACAAATGGTTGAGCTTGGGATATCTAAGCATACTGCCTCCAACGCCTTCATACATAAAATAAACAAAAATTTAGTCATTCAAATGTGTAAGAGAAAAATAAACAAAATATCTTAAGAAATCTGGCACAAAATTAGAAAAATTAGTTTGAAACAACTTAAAGATTAACTTTAAAAAAAAAAAAAAAGGGGGGGGGGTAGATGATGTGAACAGTCCACCATTTAGCGGCACAAAGATTAGCGGAGATACCTGGATTACAGTGATTAGCAAAATCTTGAAAGATGATCTAGCCTTCTAAAAGTCCGGAGACTTGACCCTATGCCCACCTGGGTGACACCGTCCTTGATGCACCACGCGTGGTCAGGCTCTTGGACATCAAATGGAAATGGTAAAAATATAATTAAGGAAACTTCTCACCAGATCTCAGGAAGCTGAAGATTTCAGCGATCGACAAGTAGCAATGCATCAGACGAAGTGCAGATGGTGGGCCATTTACCATTAACCAACGAGGACAGCTATAGCCGGATCACTCATTGGCCTAGTAGGCCATCTTTACCCTTTGCATCTGCTGCGCATTGACTCACACAGTGATTTTCAGAAAATTTTAATCGCTGTCGATGTCATCACTCATGGGGGGGGGGGTAGTACATATAAGTTCATATCCCCACCCCCCCCCACCCCGAAAAATTTTCCTGGCTACGCGCCTGGTTCACATCATCAAATGGGGAAGAGGATCTGCAGTATTAATCCATCTTAATCTGCTGCAGACTTGAGTCACCCAAGACTGGGTGATCCAGGAAAAAAACTTACGCTACTTTACGCAAGAGCTAAAAAAATCATGACCTCATGGTCTGGTTGCCATAGCGTAACTGCCTGAGAATTTCTTGCATAACGCTAACCTCCCGCCCGGAAGTTCCCTCTCAATCAGCCAGAGTGGAAAGAAATCCTCAAGTCATTCCGGGTGCACCCAGGAAACATGGTGGGAAAAAGCTTCTAGAAACTTCGAGAGATCACTGGAAAGCCAAAATGGCGATCCCCAACTGAATGATGCAAGTGCATCAGAAATAATGCAGTCATGCATTTAAAAAAAAAAAAGAAAAAGCCTAAAAGATGAAGAAAACTTCTGAAATTTAACTGGGAGAAGCCTGACAACAGGAAATAAAAACAATAAAATTTTGAAAAGGATGGGATTATGGGAACATGCAAGAAAAATAATTAAAATCCCATCAAAACATATCTTTAATAAAAAGGGAGGCATGGTGCACAGCCATTATATTTTAAATCCCAGATTAACCACAGAACGGCAAATTTAAAAGAAATATTAATTTTAAATACACTTATGTCTGAAAAGAGCCGGTGAAGAGAAAATTAAACAAAAAAAATCTGATGTGTCCAACACATGACTTCCTTGCACGTCCATTAGATCACAAATATTTTCGACGCACTTCCTCTAAACTTATTTGTTTGAAAGAGATAAAATATCAATAATAGTAAGGTTTAGCGATTTCTAGCCAAATATTTCGATATCGCCAAGCTGAGTTCAATTTGAAAGATTTCCTTCTGACACTTTATTTGGCGATATTTCACCAAAAGCCGACAAACTTGAGATAGTCTGCGAGATTTTGGGGATAGCCAAAGTAGTCATTGATCACAGACTTTCAATGAATTGAATGCATCCATACACCTCAATGTATTTAAAGTCATTTGGCTCACCCTGTAAATAAATTCTCAGTCGATTGCTGTCAAAAAAGATATGAAAACAGTTAGATATTACAATTGTTCTAAATACAAAAGTTAAAAAATCTACGGGTTAAAGTTTTAGAGTTATATAAAATACGAAATAATTTTTGGCGCCAAATTTGGCGATATTTCGGCGAAACTCGTTAATGTCGACGACATTTGGCGAGATTTTAAGCATGAACCAAACATTGACAGATTATCGCCAAATTTGGCGACATTTCGCCAAAACTCGCCAAGAACGATGACAAATGGCGATACATTGGGCATGGACCAAATGACTGACTATCGCCAAATTTGGCGATATTTCGCCAAAACTCGCCAAGGTCGAGGACAGACGGCGAGATTTTGGGCATGTACCAAACAATGACTGTCTACAGTTGTATTATATTGAAGATGTCCATAGACATTAAAGTACTAAAATTCTTTTCGGTGGTCCTGTAAATAAACTCTCCAGTAGATTGGAACCAAAAATCGAGATGCACAACTAGATGTTACAACATTCTTACATATGAAATTTCATAATAGTTTTTGAGATTTGAGAGTTAAATATGCACACACGTACACCAAAAGTCGCCAAGCTTGGCGACTTTTGGCATAGTTCTTGAGGGAGGCACGTGACCGTGGTCGGACCATCACCTAACTTATGTGGTAGGACGGTATTGTGCTTGAAATGGATGAATGCCCCTAAAATTGCCATTGACCGTAATGTATTGGAAATCTTTTGAGTGTTCCTGTAGCAGAACTATAAATGATAAAGACACTTTTTTTAATGGAGAAATTCATTTTCTAACTCTTTACAGCATACATCACTTCTGAGTCGTTTGAAATAGCCCAATACCTCTAAAAAACGCTTTGATGAATTTCGGCCCATAGAGCGTAATGTATTTCGAATCTTTTGGGCGGTTCTGTAGATAAATTATCCAGTCGAATGGAATCGAAAGGGGAGGTGCACAACTAGATGTTACAACAATCCTAAATATAAAGTTTCAACATTCTACGCCTAATAGTTTTTGAGATATGCGAGTTTACTGAGTTTCGGCCCATTGAGCGTAATGTATTTCGAATCTTTTGGGCTGTCCTGTAGATAAACTATCCAGTCGAATGGAACCAAAAGGGGAGGTGCACAACTAGATGTTACAACTATCCAAAATATGAAGTTTCGACATTCTACGCCTAATAGCTTTTGAGTTAGGCTAGTTTAATGAATTTCGGCCCATAGAGCGCAATGTATTTCGAATCTTTTGCTTGGTCCTGTACATAAACTATCCATTCGATTGCCACCAAAAGGGGAGGTGCACAACTAGATCATAGAACAATCCTAAATATCAAATCTCAACATTCTACGGCCAATAGTTTTTGAGATATGCGAGTTACATACATACGTACGTACGTACAGACGGCATGGAAAAACTGGCCACAGTAGACTCGCCGCTGGTCAAAATGAGTTGCAGACGCGTTAATATGATCGTGCATGCTAGCCTACGATGAGATGCATCGAAAAAAATTTTTAAATTAAAATTTGAGGTAGTCAAAATCTGTTTTTTTGTCGAAATTTGGCCCCCAAAATTTTTCGGGATCACATTACTTCCTTATACTACGTACAAGGAAGTAAAAATATATAAACAAAAGAGAGAAAACATTACTTAGCTAACACAAAACAATTAATTAACAGCCCCCCAAAAGTAAGAAATTACTTAGTATTTATTTAAAATTTTATCTGGAAAGAACCTAAATAAAAAATAAAAACATCCTAGGTAAAGCTTATATAAACTAATCACCGGGAAAAAAATAATTTAAGGTATGAGGTAACAGTGACAACACAACATCCTCCCTCTATGGAGAAAAAAAAAAATTAACAATTTTTTTTTTTTTTTTTTTTTGTAAACGATGCATTAAATTAGAAAGGTGCAGTGAGTGTACAAGCAAACCCAAGCCCAAATAACACAAACAAGTATAGTGACCTATGCACAGGACCAATTGCAGTGGCAAAAAAAAAAAAAAAATCATCAAGGCAAAAATAACGCACACTGAAAATCATAACATCCCACCTATAGGTGAGGAAACAACCAAAGCATGGCTATAAATACCACACAAACCAAAAATTTTGACACACCCAACATATAAAAGTAAAAACGAAAAAATTTTTTAAAGACCCAGCCAAAAACAACATTACTTCACATTCTACACATTTAACAGAAAACACATATTAATCATACACGCAAGATGACCTTGAGTATAAGATTACACAACACATCAGATAATGTTTAGGTGGTACACAAAAATTTTGAAGTGGCTTACTGAAATTTTAGTGTTCGAAGAGTCAGTAGCCAAAAGTTGACAAATCCGTGTACGAGACAGCATTAAGTAGTTTTGATACATATGTAAGTAAAACAGTACAGAAATTCATTTAGCTACCTCACCATATTGCATGTGTGAAATTAGCAGAATTTTGACAAAACAGCAGGCCAAAATTTTGAACGATGTTGACGAGGGCAAGAGAATCTCAGCAAAATTATGGTTTAGAAACTAATATTAAGATGCATTTACTAACTTATGCAGAAATGACAAAATATATATATATATATATATATATATGGAACAAACAGTATTTAGTTAAAGAGAGCAAAAATCCCTTCGTTGGATTTTAGACAGTTACAGAAATTACCCAGCAAACACACACAGGTTCTCTGAACGTTAATAGACGTTCAGAGAACCTGTGTGTGTTTGTTGGGTAGCT
>JAWZYV010004095.1:0-12850 GCA_038373885.1 Cheiracanthium punctorium
CTAGAATATCACATAAGGGGCACAGCCTTACAGATTTTGTTATAATAGTATTCCTGATCTGTGAAAATTTTGATGCAGCAGTTAAAAGGTTTTCTGTGAATAATGCAAATCTAGAGTTTTGTGCACATTACACACAAGTAAATATGATATTTTATAAACCATACATTTGATATGATTTATATTTTTTGGGGGATTATTTTTTTCTTAAATCTTTTCCTTATTTTTGGGGTTTCTTTTTTTAAAAATTTAGCATCACCTTTGTGAGCATTATGGTTGTATGCAAATTACTATACATGTTAGTCCATATAGAGCAGTAGTAGTTGTCGCTTTGTATATGTCAACGTGGTCCCTGTGGATGTTTCAGTTTTCATGGTTGGTGGTAGAGGTTTAGAGTAATTAATTAAGCGGCTTCCTTTTTTTAAAGAAAAATTAAATGCCTTTTTAAAATAAATGCATTAAAATGGACATTTCTGAAAGTACTGTTTAAAAAAGTTTTATAACATTTATAAAAACATTAAAAAAATGTTTTTAAATAAATTCTTTAGTATTTATGTTTTATTACTGCTTCCCCACATTATAAATCATTACTTTGGAACAGGTGGATATTTAAAAAATTTTGCTGCTAGCAGATACAAAAGTGGGAGACATATAAAAATGTTGGTTATCACTAATACAGAGTAATGAAATTTCTTACCAATGTCTGTATCAGTTTGACAGGATGCATCCGTTCTAACAGTCCAATCCTTCGTAGCACTTTTAAGCATAACATCAACTATAAACAAATAAAAAGATAAATGAGTATATACATTAAGTGAAACAAGAACTTTCAACAAATTATAGGTAGCGAATATCTTAAAAAACAACTAGGAATTTTTCCAGAATGTTTTAAAAAAACATCCTTCTTCTAATATTCTTTTTTAATTTTTCACAGAAGTGCCAACCATTATGAAAAAATTCCTCTCATCTATTTACAAAATATTAACAGATTTAAATTTTTATACAATCCCCCATTAAAATAATCCAATTAGTAGTACATACAATTATGAGGGGGATGTACTAAATTTGATAATTATATCCTAAAAACCGTCAGAGATGATTATGATAAATATATGCAGACTTAAACCACTTTTAAATGATTCTTGACGGGGGAAAAAATAGAACAAAGGGAACATAGATGATTGCATTTCAGGGATCGTACAGAAATGACACAAGAAATTTTTTTTTCCACTCTAGCAGTAAATGGTTACTTTAAATTTCTGTATAGTCCCCGATCACAGTTGTTTAATGATACCATTGAGACATTTTATGATGAAAAGTTGAAATTTTGTTCACTGCATCTTTAGTATATGGGTACATTTTACAAAATGGGAATTTTTTTTGTACGGTGGTTGTATAAAAATTTAAAAAGTGTAACTTTTTTTGAAAATTAACGAGAGGAATCTTTTCTTAATGGAGTTGTATTCCTGAACTTACTTTAATTTTTTTTAATTAAAATTCCTTACTTATCTCTAACAGATAAAGAATTAAAGCCCCTTACCACCTTTTTGGGACACTTTGTATATGTAGACAATACAGACAGTTTTGGAAGTGTTTCACAATTTTATGATCGAGGCACATAAAACTTTTTTTTTTTTACTTTTTTCATAACTAACCTACTCTGAACCCATTAACATCATTCTCAGGTGTCCTCCACAGGGAAGAGATTAATAGTTTCTCCAACTTTACACAGGGCTCAGCCCAAGCCGTAGGAACAAAACTAGTGAGAAAAGTGACTAAGTATTTAAAAGAAGTGACTAAATAGTGACTTAAATTATACCACTCAACACATAATTTATTATGTTAACGGCATCATTTATGACATTAACATGCAATACTATTTGTTAAAAACTTTTTTACAAGAAACTCAGAAACACATAAGACTACAAAAACTGACTTCATGAATCAGTTACTTATCAATTTAAAAGAAGCGTTAAACTATAAGTTATATTTCTTAACAGGCTTCATAAACTATTGATTTGTTCCTAGAAAATATAGTCATTCAAAACAAAATATGATTTACGGGCTGACAGGTCGTGTGTGTGTGGAGGGGCAACCCGTTTAAAATTATTCTTTTCTCTGAGAGGCCAGATTTAGAAGAAAAAAAAAAAAAAAAAGAGAGAGAGAGAGAGAGAGAGAGGAGAACGACAAGACATAAGAGCAGTCTGCGAGAGGATTTAGTTTCGATTACTGAAGATGTTTGAATGAACTTTGATTATACGTTAAAAAAATCTGATGTGGACAACACGACTTCCTTGCACGTCTATTAAATCAAAAATATTTTCAGCGCACTTCATCTAAACTTAGTTTGTTTGAAAGAGATAAAATATCAGTAATAGTATAGTTTAGTGATTTCTAGCGAAATATTTTGATATCGCCAAGCTGAGTTCAGTTTGAAAGATTTCCTTCTGACACTTTATTTGGCGATATTTCACCAAAACCCGACAAGCTTGAGATAGTTTGTGAGATTTTGGGGAGCCGAAGTAGTCATTGACCACAGACTTTCAATGAATTGAATGCAGCCGTACACCTTAATGTATTTAAAGTCATTTGGCTGACCCTGTAAATAAACTCCCTGTCGATTGCAGTCAAAAAAGATATTGAAAACAGTTAGATATTACAATAGTTCTAAATACAAAAGTTCAAAATTCTACGGGTCAAATATTTAGAGTTATATAAAATACCAAATAATTTTTGGCACCAAGTTTGGCGATATTTCGGCGAACCTCACCAAGGTTGACGTCATATGGCGAGATTTTAAGCACCGACCAAACAATGACTGACTATAGCCAAATTTTGCCAAAACTCGCCAAGGACGATTAAAAATAGCGATAATTTGGACATGAACCAAATGACTAACTATTGCCAAATGTGGCAATATTTTGGTGAAACTCGCCAAGGTCGACGACAAATGGCAAGATTTTTGGCATGGACCAAACGACAGACTATTGCAAAATTTGGCAATATTTTGCCAAAACTCACTAAGAACAATGACAAGTGGCAATATTTTAGGCATGGACCAAATAACTGACTATCCCAAATTTGGTGATATTACAGCAAAACTCGCCAACGTCGATGACAGACGGCGAGATTTTCGGCATGGGCCAAACAATGACTGTCTACAGTTGTATTACAGTAAAAGCTCGTCTATCCGGCATCCAAGTAACCGGAAAGCTCAAATAACCGGAAAATTTTCAGCTTCCCTCTTTTTCTTTTTTGTGTCTTCTCAAAAGATTGATTAGTACGGTGACCCCTCCTCTCCAGCTGTCCAAACAGTACGTTAGCAACAGGTGCAAATTTCCAATTACCAGAGAATACTAATATTTCCATAAATTACAATGGTGTGTTTAAAAATACGAAAGAAAAACAGCCTAAATGATTACAAAATACAAAAACACAACATTTCACTGTTGCGTCTGCAAGCACAGAAGGGACGACAAGGAGATAAAATAGTGATCATACTGTTCATTACTATAGCAATATGTTTACATTATTTTCAAAAAGTTCTTTTATTTTTTTTTAATGATTAACTCAGAACTATATATTTCATCTTTTGCACTAAAATAAACACATAGCAGAAATGTTGATTGCAGATTATTTAAATGTAGTGATTCTTGACCTACTTTCCGGCTTAGGCATTCCAATGATTTGACTATGTTATCTCTGAACAGAAACTGAAGAGGAAGGAGGGGGAGGGGGGGGGAGAGGAAATAACACTCGATTTTTTATTATTATTATTTTATCACTCTCTTAGTGTAAAGCTTTTAAGTTTTGAAAATTGGCAGGTGTTATTACTTTAATTTATTATTAATCTTCCCAAGGATGCAAAGACATATTATAATAAAAGCATAGCTGCCAATCTCCCAACAACAAAATAAGGAACACAGCACGTGGTCATAAAATCAGAAATAAGGAACACAGTGCGTGGTCATGAAATGTATGATTAAATATACAATTAAAAATTTTACATTAACAAAATTAAATTATGTGTAGAGAAATGATGTGCATATATAATCATTAATTTATAAAAATAAAATATACTTAACTTGGCTCAATTACTACAATAGACTTAAATTTTTAATGAAATGAAAGAATAATAAGATAAATGTCATTCAATTAAATTTGTTGACTTATTTACAAGGACAAATGCTTTACCAAAAGCTAAAAATGTACACGATTTTCCTTTTTTCTTTTAATTTTTAAAAATCCTTCCACAGAAGCTGAAAAACGGAACATTTTGGCCTAGAAACGTATTTACGGAACAAAGCTCAAAAAACGGAACAAATCCGTATAAAACGGAACACTTGGCAGCTATGTAAAAGTCTTGTAACATCTTTAAACTCTGCAATATAAACATGCATTAGCATAAATTCAATTAAAACTTTGTTACAAAACTGCATAAATAAAAATTGAGCAGTATGCACACGCATAATGCCCCTCTCCCCTCCGGTTTTGCCGGCGAATGTTTCTATCTTTTTTTTTACAAGCTCAACTATCCGGAATTTTCACTTATCCGGCATTCTACGCTCCCCGTGCTTTCCGGATAGTCGAGCTTTTACTGTATATTGAAGATGTCCATAGACATTAAAGTATTGAAATTCTTTTCGGTGGTCCTGTAAATAAACTCTCCAGTAGATTGGAACCGAAAATCGAGATGCACAGATAGATGTTACACCAATCTTATACATGAAATTTCAACATTCTATGACTAATAGTTTTTGAGATTTGAAAGTTAAATACATACACACGTACACCAAAAGTTACCAAGCTTGGCGACTTTTGGCGTAGTTGTTTGGGGAGGCATGTGACCATAGTCAGACCATTACCTAACTTATATGGTAGGACAGTATTGTGCTTGAAATGGATGAATGCCCCTAAAATTGCCATTGACCGTAATGTATTGGAAATTTTTTGAGTGTTCCTGCAGCAGAACTATAAATGATAAAAAATGGAGAAATTCATTTTGTAACTCTTCACAGCATATATTACTTCTGAGTTGTTTGAAATAGCTAAAAATCTCTAAAATATGCTTTAATGAATTTTGGCCCATAGAGCGTAATGTATTTCAAATCTTGGGCGGTCCTGTACATAAACTATCCATTTGATTGAGACCAAAAGGGGAGGTGCATAACTAGATCCTAGAACAATCATAAATATGAAGTTTCAACATTCTACGACCAATAGTTTTTGACATACATATGTACGAACGTTACATACATATGTATTGTTACATACATACATACGTTACATACATACATATGTGAGTTACATACATATGTACGAACGTACAGACGGCATGGAAAAACTGGGCAAAATCGACACGCCGAGATGGTTTGTCTGTATGTCAAAATGAATTGCAGACACGTTTATAGGATTGTGCATGCTAGCTTACGATGAGATGCATCGAAAAAATTCTTAAAGTAAATTTAGAGATAGTCAAAATCGTTTTTTTCGTCGAAATTTGGCCCCCGAAATTTTTCGGGATCATAATACTTCCTTATACTGCGTACAAGGAAGTAAAAAGTGACCAACTGTCGAAAATAGTTACCGATAGTGACAACTTCTAAAAATAGTGAGAAAAGTGACTCGGGCCGAGCCCTGCTTTACAGTATTAGTAATGCAAGCTAACTAAAAGGGAAGATAAACGGCATACACATTCAATGAGATTAAGCATACACATTCAATGTGGTTTAGACATGAACCCAGGATTAAGCTACAGTCGCTTTTTTTTGCAAGACGCGAAAGTAAGTCTCTGAAATGTGAAAGAAATAGAAGCCACCTTTGCTAAAACGTGCATACAAAAAAAAAAAAAAAAAAAAAAAAGGTGCCTTGAAGGAATTGTGTACAGATTTGGATTGCTCTTTACTTGCAAGTCTAAATGTGACTTCTAATGTCGGTTATGAAAGCTCAGACTCAGGATATTGAAGGATAACAGGATATCAAAGCTGTTACGATAACAGTGATTAAAGAAATATTGGAGGAAGTGAAAAGAGCAAAGGATTGGTATTATAACTGGGTAGGAACTAGGTTCAGTTAAGCCCACCCTAGGAAGATTTTAGTTCTCTGTAGAAAAATCAGACATTCCATTGCAAAAATAGGAATGAATTGAATAGAAATACGTTGGTGAAATTTTCACATTCGAATTTCATATTGTTTGTGACTGTAAAAAACAGAAAGAAAGTTTTGAGGAGTTTGATGAAACAATTCCTTCATTAATCAAGCATATTGAAAACAGATTAGGAAACATGGACAAGTTCCAATTTTGTAATATTTTCTTGCCTAACAAGTTGTCTAACACCAGTTGAACTAGAGACTTATGGAAAAGAAAAAATGGTGTTTTTGTAAAAACTATCCTATTTTGCTAAATGCAAAGGCAACTCCAGCGAGAGGATCATAGGGGTCATTTCTTTCTACTGACCTTGGATTTCACATGTTCAGTTTACGTTTTGAACAATTTAGGCTAATCTAAAATGTCTAGTGGCCCACTCTGAAAATTCAGCCAAGAGCCATCCTCGGCTAAAGGCCCATTATGTTCGGAGTTATAAAATCTTAAACCATCAAATGATTGAACTGTACTTGCTGAGGTGTACCACTTACTATGTATAAACACTTACTGCCTCAATAAATTTGCACTTTTATCGAATGATTGTCCTTGAGAATTATTTACTGTCATTGCAAATGCAGGTATAAATGGAAATAGAGTTTTTTGAAAGGATATGGTAAAATAGTACCAGAGTATTTTATAAGTGGAATTAAAATTCTTTTATTGCCTGCGGTTCCAGTTCAAACTTCGCAATCAGTAGAACTACGGTATGTAAACTTGATGCACATTCTTGTTCCACTGACTAATGCTTCCTTTGTATTTAATTTTTCTGGTTAGTATAATGATGCAATTAACTTTCAATAGTAACTTATGTGGTGGCAAACTATTGTATTTTTTGGTTATCCAGGTGCAAATCCCGCTAACTATTTTTCTGGGAAAAGGCTATTTCTGAAACACTGTCACTTCCCGAAAAAAAGCTGGAAATTTTAATCTGTATACAAAATAGTTTATATGTACAGAATTCAATAAATACAAAATTATAAATATACTAAAAAGAAATTTGTATACTATGCATATGTATGCATTTGTATACTATTTGTATATATGCAAAGTTAACCCCGTCACACAGACTGGCCGAACATACGGTTTACCAGACAGTGAAGTGAACAAATGTGTGGGTATCTTCCAACGATTGAAGTCTTGATGAACTAATTTGTTAACCCTTAACTTTACTCATGTTGGAGTTGATCATTAGGTAAGTGTCTATGTGACCTTTCTCCATTTAAAAAAAAATGTAAAAGTAATAGCCACTGCTTGTTTCATTGAAATGTGTTGCTTGTTAAATTCAATGAAATGTACAAAATTTTCTGAAATGATACTAATTCTGGTATTTTTCACAACGCGTGTATTTCTGAAGCAAAGTATCTCCTGATCTCATTGAGATCCCATGATAGAATTTTGCTGTATCTATTAAGACATTACAAACTATATTTGATAATTTTTTGGAATTTTTAAAATGGCCACTTTTTGAGAAATTTAAATTTTAAAATTTTCAATTTTTAAAAATTGTAACCCCTATTTTGTGACATATCATATTAAAGCCCCATTCAACAGCTTTAAAATGAGACCACTCTCAGCTTTATACCATCACTGGTTGCCAGCCTATAGGCATCTAAAGGTGCCAAAATATGAAATTTTTTTCATAAAAATTTAAATCTTTAAAAATTAATAACTTCAAAAATAACTGTGCTACATAACTGAAATTTGGTATTTTTTCTTAAGTCAATGATATATTACTCAATACCAAAAATTATGAAAATCTGAGACATCAAGTCTGAATCAGTGTGTTGATTTGACATGGAATCACCCCAAAGGTTTTTTTTACCATATTTATAGATACATAGATTTATATTAGTGGTATTGTAAACGTTCTCTTATAAGCACATGTTTATTCACGCATGATTTTTTTGGCGTTTCTGATTTTTGAGGGCCCAAAAAAGTTAGCAACCGGGCCTTTTCAAACAAAAGGCAGTCCCTGGGTCAGGCTTGACTTTCAGATAAACATGGAAAAAAGAGGCTCTCGGTATTTGTGACAGTGACAAACAAACTGTACAATAAAAGAACAAACTTGGAGAAACTTATGCAAATATGAATGAATTTTAGATTCATAATTATTTATCATTATACATATTATTATATATAAGTATATATATATATATATGTATGTATAACAATTCCCAATTACTTAAATGTGCCTCATACACTAATGAGGTATAATGTACAAAATTTCAGGCTTTCATCATAGAATGTGTCAGAGATATCTTTAAATAATGATTATTGGAGGCTACACATGATTTTGAATGTAAATGTAGCTAGAGTGAAAAAAATGTCTTATCTTTTGTAATTTCTGTGGAACTCCTGAAATGCTATTTTTGTATGCCCTGAAATGTTATTTTTTCTCTTCGCGAGCCATTGAAAAGGTTCAAGGCAGCACATATTTACCTTTATATCTGACACTTTTTAGAATATAATCCTAAAATTTTGTACATTACCTTATTAGTGTATGGGGGCACATTTTACTAAATGGGAATTCTTTTTTACAAGGGTTGTATAAAAATTTAAAAGGGATAACTTTTTGAAAAAAAACTTTTTCATAGCATAATCTTTTTTCGACTTTATTTCGAACATTTTTTTCAATTTACATTGCTCATTTATCTCTGATAAGGAATTAAAGCCCCTTACCCCCTCTTTGGGACACCCTGAATATATATATACAGTCTGTCAATTAAATAACCAAATGTCGGAACCCGTTATGAAAAACACATTTATCGGGACATTTTTCTTTTTTTCGGACCCCCCTCGCAAACCAATTAAAAAACCCATTTTAAAGCAAGATTTTTTAAGGTTATCTCTTTCACCCACTCCTGAGACATAAAGAAAAACAAAAACAACGTGAAACGAATGTTATAAAAATGCTTATGTCCAGTGTGTAATTATTGTGTGTAGTAACTATCATGTATGGGATGCCCAAGATGGTCGGGCGAAAATCAGTTATGCCAGCGCGCAAGCGTTAACAGAGGATAGGGCCGTGGCGAAAAGAAAAAAAAAAAAGCAGCAGGTGGGCCTTGTGAGGCTGGAGCCAGGTCAGCGTCGAAGCGATGACAGAATGTGGAACGGTGGAAGAAGTGAGATGCATCAAGAAGCGCGGCGAGTCTTATATTTGATATATTTTTATATTGTTTATATGATATATTTTTTATTTTAATTATAGTAAAAATACAGTTGTTTCACATGTTACATAGCGCTTAAAGAAGCTGCATAAAAGAAAACATGTGTATAATAATACTTAGAAAATTTATAATGAAAAATCCCCCAAGCCAGTCATTGTTAATATATCAAAACATTGTAAACATTAAACATTTGTTTTAATATATATATATATATATATATATATATATATATATAATTAATTATAATGAAAGCTTATATTCATAACCGAGTTTATAGTTATATTTTCTATATTATTGATTGCGATATTTACACGTCGTCGATTTTCTGGCTGTTGCTGGTGGTGATTTAGATAGGGATGATAATTATTATTAACGTTTCTATCCAAAAATGGAACAACTCTTCCGCCGGCGGCACCACCACCACCACGAGCTCCCCTCCCATGTTCTGGCTGTTGCTGGTGGTGATTTAGATAGGGATGATAATAAGTATTAACGTTTCTATCCAAAAATGGAACAACTCTTCCGCCGGCGGCATCACCACCACGAGCTCCCCTCCCACGGCGGGGTCTTCCTCGTTGATTATTTGGTCTTCGATTATTATCCGGTGGCAATGATGGGGGCTGTTCGGCTGGCAAGGGTGGGGGCTGTTCGGCTGGCAACGGTGGGGGGCTGTTCAGCTGGCAGTGGTGGAGGCTGTTCTTCATCACTGCTGCTGCTTGAGGAGGTAGAACTTGATATAATTTCGTAGTCCGGATCCCTATATACGTTGTCGGGAGGGGATTGAGGGGATGGAGGCGAATTATCTAAATATAAATAAAAAAAAGTCATTTTACTTATTCCGTCTAATACATTTTTTTTTTGTTCGAAATCCATTCTATTGAGAAAAAAAAAAGTCATTTTACTGACCCTTTTTGTTATCTATTGTTTAACTGAAAAAAAAAAAATAATAATATATATAATTAATATAAGATTACCAGCAATTAGAACTTGCAGTCTGTACTTACCCAATCTATCAATTTAGTTTACTAAAAAAAAAAAAAACTTATTTTACTCACCCCCAGTCTGAACTATTTTTTAAAAATAAAAGAACATATAAAACTCATATTACTTCCCCCCCCCATAGGGCATATCTGAAATCCATTCTATTGAGAAAAAAAAAGTCATTTTACTTACCCTTTTTTTGTTATCTATTGTTTAACTGAAAAAAAAAAATAATATATATATAATTAATATAAGATTACCAGCAATTGGAACTAGCAGTCTGTTTGATAATCGTTGTATTACCACACGGGCAAATGAGCCAGTTGTATTAGTAGAAGAAGAAGATACTGCCATGTCTAAAATAAAATCATATATATATTAAAGTTTTTAAAGATTAAGAGTTTCAAAATCTATAACTTTTTTCAATAGTTTTTATTGGAAAAAAACCCTCCAAATTAATACTCAAAGGTTATCTGAAGAGTCCCTCATGGAGTTTAGTTTTTTTTTTTCATTAAAATGGGGTATAAAAAAACTAAAGATTTGAATGTAATTTTCATTAAATAAAACTACTGCAATAATTTTTTTTTTGTTTTTTTTTTTTTCCTACAAACACACCAAAAAGCCTGATAACTTCTTTACCGTTTGCACGATCCGCTTGAAAATTTTCATAATCATGTATAAAAAATATAGAAAACAATCTGCGCATCTTTAAAAATCTATAAATCTACCCGTTCCCTCCTTTTTAAGCGATTTTTCGCTATTTTCAGCACCATTTTATTTCCGAGAGTCAAAAAAGTAAATCATTTGCATGGCAAAATTACCCTTTTCAAGTGAATATGACGTGATACAATTGGGATTCAAATTCGTTTAAAAGAGATTTTCCAGATTACACAGTTTATTATCATTTTTTTTTTTCAACAAATAAATCGTTTGCATGGACATGAGAATAGCTGTGTACACAAAACGAAATCTTTCGATTGCGAAAAGATTCCGCGAGTTTCGGGAACAGCATGAAATTTAATTTGGGTATCACTCTATTCTAAAAAAAAGTAAAGGCCGCTGGCGCTGTCAAAGCTTGTTAGCCTATCTTCTCCTGAACCGTGGGGATTTAAGTTTCGACTAAGGTGCCCACAGATTCGAAAAATTCCAAGGAACCTGATGAGCTGAGTTAAATTTCGAAAATCGAATTATTTTAGAAGATATTAATAAAAAACTGAAAAAAAATAAACAGAATGGTTACCAGATTTGGCATAAAATCATTCATTCCTTTGCAACAAAGCGTTTCCAAATATCTAGAATCGCATGAAATTTACAAACATGAGTTAGAATTACACCCATTTTATACCAAAATAAAAACTATATGAAATAAGTAACTCAAAATGTGTTACACAAAGTTGACAATTTCCAAATAGTAAGTTCGCTTAGACAACAGGAGTTTATAATTAGCGATTATTCGTTTTTCCAAAACAGAAAAACTAATATCTTGAAAATGAAAAATAATTAAAATGCAGATTATTTTAAAGCCGGTTCTCGTCCAGCTGGATTATTGGCTACCAGTAGAAATATTGAGCGGCGTTAACTATGCCATTATAGCAGTTACAGTACACTTTGGATATTTGCTAGCACGACGAGATGGTACCGTAGCTTTTATTAACTTTACATGTACGCAAGTCGCCAAATAATGAAAAATCGCCACCGCGCTTCTTGATGCATCTCACTTCTTCCACCGTTCCACATTCTATCATCGCTTCGACGCTGACCTGGCTCCAGCCTCACAAGGCCGACCTGCTGCTTTTTTTCTTTTCGCCACGGCCCTATCCTCTGTTAACGCTTGCGCGCTGGCATAACTGATTTTCGCCCGACCATCTTGGGCATCCCATACATGATAGTTACTACACACAATAATTACACACTGGAGATAAGCATTTTTATAACATACGTTTCACGTTGTTTTTGTTTTTCTTTATGTCTCAGGAGTGGGTGAAAGAGATAACCTTAAAAAATCTTGCTTTAAAATGGGTTTTTTAATTGGTTTGCGAGGGGGGTCCGAAAAAAAAAAAAAAGAAAAAAGTCCCGGTAAATGTGTTTTTCATAACGGGTTCCGACATTTGGTTACTTAATTGACAGACTGTACATACATATTATAGTATTCCACAGTTGTTGCATGATGAGGGTGCCATGAGAAAATTCTAATTATCTTAAGGGTGCCAGGACTTCAGTAAGTTTGGGAACCCCCGAGATAGGGTATAAAGCACATATGGGCAACCGCCAGCCCGCGGCTGAATGTGGTCTGCCCCAACGTTTGATCTGCCCCCTGGAACACATCGAAACTCACAAAAACTACTCAAAATCCCATATAAATCCTAATTATATGGCCCACAACTTTGCTAACATCCTGAAGTTTGGCCCGTGACTTTGCTGACATCCTAAATTTTGGCCCGCAACTTTCCAAAGGTTGCCCATGCCTGGTATAAAGCATTACTACTTTATTAATTCTTTTCCCAATTTTGTATCCTGTTTTATAGGGATGCACCGAATATTCGGTATATTGCCTATTTGG
>JAWZYV010004096.1:0-12612 GCA_038373885.1 Cheiracanthium punctorium
AAAGAACAGATTCAGTTCAGATAGCTTCTTATGTTCAAGCTACCGCGGATATATATTAACGTAGGCTCACTTATCGTTTACTTTAATTTAACCCTTTAACGCGCAGTGTTCCCGCTCTGGGAATACTAAACTCGACGTTTTGACTTTTGCCAGTCACGAAGAATAGATTGGATTTCTATAAAAATAGTTGCGCGTGATATACCTCCACGAGAATCCTTTACTTTTTAGCACGTCATTTCCCTTAAAAAAATGGTCACGATTCTTTTTAACAGCACTGACATCTGCTGGAAAATGGAAGAAGGCGAGAACAGCTGGGTAGATTGCCCAATGCTGAAAAAAGGGCAGCCGTTGCCATCGCTCGACTTAACTACCAGCAAGAAGGCGGACGATCGAAACGTTCATCGCGTGCAGCAGATCTAGAGACCCTTTTTTGATGACAGCTGGCTGTGCGGTACAGCCAGCATACTGCCAGTTTCTTTACCAGCATGAAAAGAAAAGAAATGCAGAATGAAAAGAAAAGAAAAGAAGGACAAACAAAAATACATAAATAAATAAAAATAACAATAATAAAAAGCAAAAAAGAACACGCAAACATACTCAAAAAAGAAAAAAAAAAAAAACGCAACAAATAAAAGAACAAGAATAACATAAAAACACAATAATTTTATTATTTTTTTTTAACAACATACAGGACAGCACATATTTATTACTTTTTAATTAATAAAAAGAATGAAATAATAAAAATATAAATGAAAGACAGAAACACACACTTAGAAACCAAATAATAAAAAGAAATGAACAAATAAAGAAATGAAACAAAAAAATAAAAAAGGACACAAAATAATAAGTGAAATATTAAGAGTAAATGAAAGATTTATTTTTAAATTTAAATAAACATATGAGAATTAAGTTTGAAAGGTGGGGGGTATCAAGATAGCTCTGTAAAAATGTATGAAAATAGTTATTTTTATGATTTTTTTTATCCAGTTTCCTACTAAGGATAGAAATGCAACTTGTGTTTCAAACAATCAAGTCATCTTTTACTATATCTGCTACTTTTTTCAAGTCAGTATTGATAATATTTAATTTTTCAATAGATTTTTAATTTGATGTTCCCAATTGGAAATATTAGCCTGTAAAAGGTTAAGATGTATCTTGAAAAAAAAAGCAGCAGTTGAATGTTTAGGCACATTTTTTTTTTTAAGTTTTGAAGCCTACTATACGCCGCAGCATACAATCGGCGTTCTTCGCCGGCGCGCCGGCCTAGACCCCGGCGGCGGCGTGGCGCAGCGGCGCAGACCTCTAACTGTGAAGTTGTACCTTTTTTTATCGCGAGTGACATCTGTAACAGTTTTTATTCCATCCTGTTGCAATGATCTCAATATTCATTTGCACCAACGGAAACTTTACGTCATGAGAGAAATAATTTTGCTTTTTTGAGAGATTCCACATCACTGGACTTAATTCGAATTTCACAAGTAAAAAAAAAAAAAAAATATTCGTTTCCTACAGTGCAAAGAACGGATACACAGCGCGAATGTGACTGCGAGTCTCGCGCCACCGTCTTGAGAGGGAGAGGTTCTGAGTTCGAATATAGCTTACTAAAATTTTTTAATAGTTCTTAAGTTATCGATGCAATAAGAAGAATCTAAATTATTTAATAGTGGTGTCATTAGCTGAAATGTTCAAAGGGCTTTTAACCCTTTGAGGCGCAAACCTTTCCCAATGCTGAAAAAAAGGGCAGCCGTTGCCATCGCTCGACTTAACTACCAGCAAGATGGCGGACGATCGAAACGTTCATCGCGTGCCACAGATCTAGAGGCCCTTTTTTGACGACAGCTGGCTGTGCTCGCGCACAGCCAACTGTCGTCAAAAAAGGGCCTCTATATCTGCGGCATGCGATGAACGTTTCGATCGTCCGCCTTCTTGCTGATAGTTAAAGTCGAGCGATGGCAACGGCTGCCCTTTTTTCAGCATTGGGCAATCTTTCCAGCTGTTCTCGCGCTCTTCCATTTTTCAGCAGATGTCAGTGCTGTTAAAAAGAATCGTGACCATTTTTTTTCGGGAAATGACGTGCTAAAAAGTAAAGGATTCTGGTGGAGCTATGTCGCCCGCAACTGTTTTTATAGAAATCAAATCTCTTCTTCGTGACTGGCAACAGTCAAAACGTCAGAGTTTGGTGTTCCCAGAGCGGGATCACTGCGCCTTAAAGGGTTAAAAAAATCTCCCTGTAAGCAATCGCGGCAGTGAAGCAAGTGTCACTGGGTTGTGCGGCGAATGAAGAGCGTTTGAATCTGCTACACTAAAACTGAATTTTTGAGAAACTAGGGACCAAGGCCCCTAGACTCGCTACGCTCGCTTTTCGTATGAGGCATTCGGCCCCTAATAAGGCTTATTCGTAAAAAAAGACATAATTTCAACAGACAAAACCCGAAGATTGGATCAGATAGAATGTTACTGAGCTACACATTGCTTGGTTCTTGCAGGTTCATTGGTACCTAAAAATTGAAACTTCACACTAGAATAGACCCCCTCCCCCTCATAACACGGAAGATATTTTGTTATGGGAATCTGTGTTGTACGGGTCCTGAGCTATACTCCACCTGGAGTACGGACTCCGCTTATAATCGCTGGAAAAATTATTTGCACTCCTCAGGAACACAATGATATTTAATGTTGCTATTCAAATTTATATTAATTAGGAGCTAAAGCGTAATAAAATCAGAACATCTGTTTCAGCTGTATTTTTAATTATGTAAAACCTAATGGACACCTTGCGAATTTGCCACCCATTGCGATTTTTCATTATTTGGCGTCTTGCGTACATGTAAAGTTAATAAAAGCTACGGAACAGATAGGATAGCTTGCCACCAATGGCGACTTTTCATTATTTGGCGATTGACACATGCTCACAACCTATAATTACTGTTCATTTAAGGTTACCGGAAAACCGTTATCCAATTTTCATTTACATAATCGTTTGCAGATTGGCGTATTTAGCACCACGAATTATACCATCTCGTCGCGCTAGCAAATATCGAAAGTGTACCATAACTGCTATAATGGCATAGTTAACGCCGCCAAATATGTCTACTGGTAGCAAATAATCCAACTGGACCGAACCGGCTTTAAATTAATCTGCATTTTAATTATTTTTCATTTTCAAGATATTAGTTATTCTGTTTTGGAAAAACGAATAATCGCTCATTCTAAACTCCTGTTGTCTAAGCGAACTTACTATTTGAAAATTGTCAACTTTGTGTAACGCATTTTGAGTTACTTATTTCATATAGTTTTTATTTTGGCGTGAAATAGGCGTAATTCTAACTCATGTTTGTAAATTTCACGCGATTCGAGATACTTGGAAACGCTTTGTAGCAAAGGAATGAATGATTTTATGCCAAATCTGACAACCATTCTGTTTATTTTTTTAGTTTTATATTAATATCTTCTAAAATAATTCGATTTTCGAATTTTAAGTCAGCTTAGCAGGTTCCTCGGAATTTTTCGAATCTGTGGGCACCTTAGTCGAAATTCAAATCCCCGCGGTTTAGGAGAAGATAGGCGAACAAGCTTTTGACAGCGGCGACGACAGCGGCCCTTACTTTTTTTAGAATAGAGAGAAACTGAAATTAGTGGCGCCATCTATAGGGAACGTTAAAATTTAATAAATGAATAAAGCGGCCCAGTCTAATGCATATATGGCATTTTATAAATGCAACCTGCTCAGCTGTGGCTGTGTGGTAAACGGCTCGGTTGGCGGATAAGCCAAGTTCGAGACCAGCTTATTGAAGTCGGTTTTGGGATGAAAATCTGAAAGCAGTGGTGCCAACTGTAGGACGCTTTGAAATTTAATAAATCAATAAACTGTCCAGAGTAATGTATATTGTATATAGGACGCATAAAAGAAAGTAATGTGCCACCTGTCGTGGCTGTACCGTAAATACCTTGTGATCGTGCGGCAGATAAAACGAATTTGAATCTAGATTTCAGAAACTGGACTTTTTGAAAAATTCAGAAAAAAGTGGTACCATCTATGGGACGCGTGAAATATAATGAATAAATAAGAACGTAGTGTAATGCATATATGACATATAAGAGTAACTTAGGTGTCAGTAATTCTGGCTTTGAGGTAGATGACTTGGATTTGCAAGGCGGAGTGCTCGAGTTCGAATCCAGTTCTCTTAATTGGAATTTTTTGAGAGAATCTGAAAATAGTGGCGCCATCTGTAGGACACGTTAAAAGAAAGCAGCGTGTCACCTGTCTTAGCTGTACGGTAAATGTCTTGCGATCGTGCGTCGGAAGAAGCAAATTTTAATCTAGAATTTTTGAGAAATTCTGAAAGTAGTGGTGCCATCTATGGAAAGCGTGAAATATAATGATCAAATAAGACAACTTAGTGTAATGTATAAATGACATATAAGAGTAGCCCAGGTGTCAGGAATCCTAGCTGTGAGGTAAATGTCGTGGGCTTGCGAGGTGGATGACTCGAGTTCGAATCCAGTTTACTAAATCGGAATATTTTGAGAGAATCTGAAAATAGTGGCGCCATCTGTAGGACACGTAGAAATTTAATAAATGAATAAAACAGTCAACTGTAATGTATATAGAACTCGTAAAAGCTGATGGGAAGTGGCCCACCTTGGCCGAGTGGTAGGAGTCAGCGTACACGCTCTATTGCGGCGGCGGGTTCTGTCCCCGTTGAGGTGAATTTGGTGGTTCGGAATCCACATTAATCAGGATTTCCCTGCACGGTGCCAGACTACTCGAGTTCGAATCTAGCTTATCAAATTGGAATATTTTGAGAGAATCTGAAAATAGTGTCGCCATCTGTAGGGCGCGTTGAAATTTAATAAATAAATAAAGCACTCCACTGCAAAGTATATAGAACTCATTAAAGCTGAACGTGAAGCGGCCCAGCTTGGCCGAGTGGTAGGAGTCAGCGTTGACGCTCTCCTGTGGTGGCGGGTTCTGTCCCCGTCGAGGCGTGAATGTGTGATGGATGTGTGAGTGTATGGTGGTTCGGAATCCACGTTAAACTGTAGGTCCCTGCCCCGGCACTCTGCCCGGTGGTAGTTTACTCTGTCTCCTTGTATCTACCTCTCTCTCTCTTCCTCATTCCCTGCCACTTGCAAAGAAATGGGGCGGAACCTGCGTGGGATTGGTCCGGGGCAGAGACCCCTTCCTTGTATCGGGGTCGAAACTCCGGTCACTCCTCCAGCGTTTCCGCCCTCAGCTTTCTGACCAGGTGGCATTTTGCTGCTGTCGACCTCGATTAACGAGGTCTGGTGTTTTGCCGAAAATTAACTTCCTTTCTGTGCGTGCAGACTACCTTCCTTTTCCTACTCCAGTATTCGAAGAGGCATCATGAAACAGGGGAGGAAAAGGAGGTAGCTTACGATACAAAGAATAAGGAAGTTAGATTTCGGTAAATGCAGGACCTCGTTAATCGAGGTCGACAGCAGCAAAATGCCACCTCGTCAGAAATCTGAGGGCGGAAGCGCTGGAGGAGTGACCGGAGTTTCGACTCCGATACAAGGAAGGGGTCTCTAACCCCGGACCATTCCAACGCAGGTTCCGCCCCATTTCTTTGCAAGTGATAGGGAACGAGGAAGAGGGAATACACACAAGGAGACAGAGTAGGCTACCACCGGGCAGAGTGCCGGGGCAGGGACCAACAGTTAAACGTAGATTCCGAACCACCACACTCACACATACCTCGACGGGGATAGAAACCGCCGCCACAGGAGAGTTTTAAAGCTGACTCCTACTAATCGGCTAAGCTCGGCCGCTTCTCATTCAGCTTTTAAGAGTTCTATATATACATTACAGTTGACTGTTTTATTCATTTATTAAATTTCAACGCGTCCTACAGATGGCGCCACTATTTTCAGATTCTCTCAAAATATTCCGATTGAGTAAACTGGATTCGAACTCGAGTCATCCGCCACGCAAGTCCAAGACATTTACCTCACAACCAGGATTGCTGACAAACAGGTTACTCTTATATGTCATTTATGTATTACACTACGTTGCCTTATTTATTTATTAATTTTCGACGCGTCCTACAGATGGCGCCACTATTTTCAGATTCTCTCAAAACATTCCGATTGAGTAAACTGGATTCGAACTCGAGTCATCCGCCACGTAAGCCCAAGACATTTACCTCACAGCCAGAATTGCTGACAAGCAGGTTACTCTTATTAGTCGTTTATGTGTTACACTACGCGTTGCCTTATTTATTCATTATATTTCACCTGTCCCATAAATTGCACCACTATTTTCAAAATTTCTCCAAAAGTCCAGTTACTGAAAGCTAGATTCAAACTCATTTTATCCGCGGCATGATCGCAAGGTATTTACCGTACAGCCACGACAGGTGGCGCATTGCTTTCTTTTATACGTCCTATATACATTACATGGGACAGCTTCATTGATTTATTAAATTTCAAAGCGTGCTACAGTCGACACCACTGTTTTCAGATTTTTCTAAATAATCCCGCTTTCAACAAGCTGAAATCAAACTCCATTCACCTGCGGTACGTTCCCTAGACAGTTTTGCCGTTCAGCCACGATACCTGGCATGAGGTTTCTTTTATACGTTCTATATACACAGGGTGCGAACTGAACGTTTTCTCCAGGGGGGGACATTTGAAAAGAAAACAAAAAAAAAAAAAAAAAAAGGAGGGAAGGCGTAAAATGCTCCACTCACACAATATATTAAGTATTACATTATAAATGCAGTCGCCAACATGTCTGGGAAGGGACTTAAATTCAAACAAAAGTCGACCCCCGATTATCTGCGCACATATATTCCTGCCTATGTCTATTCTACGTCTACCCTCCCATTCGGCTCGCGGCGGAGCAGCGCTTGTTCGTTCATTTCGCAGTCATAATTCGTTGCAGAATGAGAAGTGGCATCAGGCATGTATATATCAATTTCAAAGGGATGTTTGTAACTTGCTCCTTTGTCTAGTAAAAAAAAGAATTTCTATTTTCAATACTTAAAATCGTTAGTACTGTTGAATTTTGTAAGGCCAGAGACTAATTTTAACATTTCTCCAGCAGGGGATGAATAGTATCCCTGGCAGGGATCCAATATTTCTTTAGCCAGGGATATTACATTCTTCAGCCAGGGACAATCCCCGGCATCCCCCCCGTCAATTCGCACCCTGTATATACATTACACTGGACTGCTTCGTTTGTTTAATATTTTTCAATGTGCCCTATAACTGGCGCCATTTTTTTTTTTAGATTTTCTCGTAAAGTCTAGTAATATAATTCTTTTTTGTAGCGCCATACAAAAACTATAAGGCCTGCACACACTAAAATTTGTATAAATTATTTATATTGATTTTGGAATGTGTAGTCACGGAAACAAGGGCGGATTAAAGGGAGGGGGAGACCGCCCCCCCCCCCCCCCGAGAAAAAAGAAATTAATGTAAGAGATCCTATTTTACTTCCATAAAATGGATGTATATGTCAATCTTCTAACTAACCGCCCCCTCCGACAAACTAACCGCCCCCCCGACAAACTTTCAATAATCCGCCACTGCACGGAAATCAATATAAATCAGTGTGTGACATAAAGCTATAATTTTTTATACCCAATTTGAACTTAGTTGAATGCAACCGTTTAGACATAAGCACGCGTTAAACGAATAGTATCCATAGGTCTTAATGTATAAAAAATATTTTTTGCAACCCTGTGTACAAACAATCAGCTCTACACATCACATACCAAAATCCATGCACATAATGTGATCGCGACTATAAAAAATCAATTTACGCTCAATTGAATGTACCATTTAGACAGTAGTACAACATAAAATTTAGTTCCTTCCGTTACCTACAGTAAGTCGAAACGCATTTAATTTTCAGTCTCAAGGTGTTGATATATCTGTTCGATGTTTAAGCTTCCTTGAATAATGTTAATGGGTAATGATTTCCAAATATACTTTACTGTAGAATTAACTAAAAACTTAAAACACGCATGCACACACACACACACAAAAAAAAAAAAAGATACCGGAACGATCGTTTCAGGTGGTACAAAATACTCCGCCCTTGTTCAGTCGAATGGTAAGGTAAGCTTGTGACGAGGGCTGGTTTTGATCTCGAGAACCAGTGTAGAAGATGAGGGCGTTAACCGACTGGAGAAAAGGTTCCCGTTAGCAGAGGCGGATATACGGAGGGGGTGGGGGGGGGGCTATTGAAACTGAATTTACACGAGATAGAACAGTTTTGAGGCTTAGTTAAAAACTGCGTGTCTAAAAATCGGTTGTTTTGAAATTTTAATTTAGTTTTTTGATTTATTACTTTGATTTTTAGACTTGATCTCAATCAATGGTTTTTAACCCTTTCGTTCCCAGGCTACAGGTATTTTAAAAACCTCAGAGTCCCGAGGAATTTCGTCTCCCCCTTGAAACATTTCGGTTTCTTTTAAGGATAATCAGTAACCAATTTGTTCTCGCCTTTTCCATATACATTTACGTGAATAGCGAAGAATAGCGCATTCTTAGAACGGGTTATGGCAAGTTGGTTAGTGGCAAGAGCAAAGAACAATGTTTGAGCGATGATGTCCATTCACCCCCTGCAAAGTCGTAAAAAGGGGAGCTAACAGTACATATACTTCACTGTTTAACATTAACAGTCTTCGCGACTGCCTTATGATTGATGTACATAGGGATGGGGGAGTGCAACATAGACATCAATCATGTGACTATCTCCTGTACCATTGTGACAGGTTCTTTTGTTCCGCCGTTTGGATTTTCAGAGGTATTATGAAAGAATACTATTATTATGGCTAATTTTCCTCATCTAGTTTTCGAAAATTTCCTGTCCGTACACAAGTACATCCGTTTTGAACGTTCAGGAATGGCAGAAGAATTTCTTGGAAGTACTGCAATCCTTTCTAAGCAGGCTTCAAAATTTAACACATTCAAATTGCTATCGCCACTTGGTCGTTCTTTTAGGGTGAAGCGCTAGTGTGTGATTCATTTGCTGTCTGTCTAGCTCCGTTCGTGTGTAGAATTCCATTTAAATGCAGATACTATGGCCTCAAGAAGTCACCGAGTCGTAATATAGGTGATTATGTTATGAAAATTCCGAAAAATTATAATTTGTCTAGTGAGAGTGAAAGCGCAAATCATCAGGAAGAAATCATAAATGCACAGAAACAGAACAAGCTATTTAAAGAGGAACAGCACTCACAAAATTACATGCATCACTATTAGGCAGTTTGTAAATAGGTGCATAATTAGAAGGAATACAACGATATCATTATGGGAAAAAGAGGTATGATTTAAATTAATTTTTTCCGATTGTTTCTCCTATGAAACGCAACTCCTAACAGGTTGGAGTATTTTATTTTATCAGAAATTCACACACCTTTCTTGAAATTCGATTATGTAATACTATAGGTAGCCAGAAAAATAAAATATACAGGAGACATGCAAAAAATCGTGCCAAATGTCTGAAAGCTTGGATAACTGTATCTAAATCATTGATTTTGGGGAGGCCTTGCTGGGGGCCCCTCCCTTATCCCGGGGCATACGGCGATCGCCGACCAGCCCAGTCCGGGCCTGAGAACGCCTCACCATGGTACAGTGGTTTTGTCACTGAAAATGGTAGACGGCCGAGGTGTGAAGGTCCCGGGTTCGGGTCCCATCGCGCGGCTGTCGATCTAACGGTCTGGAGTTTTGGTAGGTTTTCTCCAGATGTAACGTGAATACGCGTTAGAACCCCTTAGAAAGTCCTCCTACCAAGGCACCCCCCATCCTAGGCAGATACCCCACGTGCAGGTTTGCCTTAACACACACACACACACACACACAAAAAAAAAAAACCCGGGCCTGAGAACAATGGACGTTAACTGGAACACAAGGGTGTGGTTAATCGAGGGTGGTGTGTTTTTGCGGTATTTTAAGGAACTTTAGCCCATCAAAATATATATGTTAAAACCTTCATTAAAATGTAATTATACTTCTAAAATGTAGACAAAAAAAAGCCTCTCTTTTTTTTTTTTTTTTTTGACTTAATTGAGGAGACATCGGTTGGATTTATGTACCCATCCTGAGCGTTGGATCACACCGCTTTTCAAAGGGGTAGGATCGCATTCTGATTCGTTAAACTGTGCTCTGTGCACCACTAAAAAGGGCGTGATCGGTGGAGGCATGATCTTTTCTGACAATTATTACTAAATAATTTTTATGATTTTTCGTTGAAGATTGGCTGAAAAAAAAAAAAAAAATTAAAAATATCGTAAACGCCGCACTTACTATTTTTTAACTTTTGTACTCGTAAACGCCACAGCGTTTCTTCCATAAACGGTAATATCAACGCCCCCTAGAGAGGCGTTGGTAATATTCGCTCTTTTGGCACAGAATGGCACAGATACGGCCGAAATTGTATCGAATGTCGCAAAATGGCGCAGGCAGACGTTTTGTCTCAATTCGTGGCAAATGTCGCAGCCGTAGCATCCCTGTATTACGGGGAACATTTGGTCAGCAGAAAGGGGTAAACTTTCAATATGTAATGCTAACTATCTTTTATATGTTAAAATTCATTCTGAACTTTCTTCTTGTGATTTTTATGATGTTACCAAAGCAAACAAAGAATTCCTGAAAAAAGCCCATGTCTAGTGAAAACAATTAAATAATGTTCCTGTAAGATGATGCTTATAGTTTACTCTTTGAAGTAATCTCAAACATACTGCAAAATCTCGTTACAATGAACTAAACTATTATGAAGATTATTGAAAAAAGTATTTTTATCAAACGAAAATTTCAGATTAATGAATAAAATACTTTTAACAAAGGAAATAAATAGAACTAAATAAATCAGTCAGAAATTTCATTTTAGCAAGTAAAATATTTTTATCAAAGAGAATCATTTACACATTACTTTTCCCAAACAAAAGGGGTAGGTGGGGGGGGGGGGGGGTCGAAATGAGACAGCTTCCCTCACTTCTGAAGTTAATCGGGCCCTGGCCGCTACAAGTTCTTGTCTGTGCATATGATGGAACTTTTTTGCTGCTGAAGAAAAATGGACTTCTGTACAACTAGAAACGATGTGTGTTTATTTTATAAAGTTTTTTAGTTAATTTTTACCTTTTAATTCCAGATTTTGTAGTGTTCTAGCTGTGTTTGGAAGGTGTTCTGTAATCGATGAATTTGGCACGACTTGTTTCTGTTCATTGTCATTAATTTTTTATGGACACTATTAACTAAAATAGTTTTTAATCTGAGAACACATGCTTTATACCTTAAACCTTTATGTCACAAATTAATTTATTTTTCCAGAAGTTTGATTTTTTTTTTTAATGTAATATTGGTAGCATCTCAAACTAAGTAATGCTTTTATGTATTACAAACATCTCATATTAAATTAAATACCTAAGTACAGGAAATTAAAGAGCTCGCTTTTCATTTATTGCAGATTTATGTCTCATTATGCAATTTCAGTGATGGGACTTTAAAGTCTCGTTGGAGCATAAAGGGTTAAATACCATTTTTATCATAAACAATGACCTATGTGGCCTATGCAGTAATCAGGGACTGGGTGAACAACTTTTGACATTCGTACAAATTTCATATTGTTGATCATACTGTTGGCCAGATCTGTAAAAATAAAATTTAAAAGGTATATATATATATTTTGAGGTTGACCAGGGTTGCCACTGGTCAGGAAAAACCTGGAAAAGTCAGGGGAATTGCATTTTTGCAGGAGAAGTCAGAGAAAATTGCAAATTTTGGCCCAAAACCTGGAAAATCATATAATTTGAACTGGAAAATCAGAGTTTGTAAACAAACGACGTTTAACCTTACTTTGAGAAACTAAAAATATTAAAGAACATATGCAAAGTAGATGTCGTAAACTTAAAAATAGTCTGAATTTTTATCACATGATGGTCTGGAAAAGTCAGGGAATTTTTTTTCTGAAATTGAGTGGCAACCCTGTAATCTCATTATTCTGATTTTTTAAAAATGTTATAAAATTATAAATCTTTCTTCATAAAAAAAGGAAAAGCATCTGCCATAATATGAATGTTTCTTTTCTTTTTATAGGATTGCCTGGCTCCTTACTTTGATGTATGTGCTGTGCAGTGACAAATAAAATCCATACCAGCATGAGAAAATCTCTTGTTTTGCTTGGGAATGGAAGGTGGGGGGGGGGGGGGGTGTATTTATTGCAAAATACAACTTCTGAAACTAACATATTTAACCAGCAATGAGTAATGAATTACTTGTTGGTTAAAATTAAATTACTTGAGAAAGAAAATTTCAATTTAAGGTTTCTAAAAAATAAATAACAGAAAAAAAAGTAATGCATGAATAAAAAGAAAAATATGTCAAAGCTCTTTTTATTTTTGAATTCATTAAGCTAAAAAGTTTCCTTGAGTGATATATATACACTGAGTGGTCAAATTATGATCACCACGCTCAATACAAGTTTGGCCGCCTTTTGCCCTTAACCCTTTGACGTACGGTGGTAGCGTAGTGAAACCAACCTTATTTCAGTGCTAGTCACAAGCAAATAGGGTTAAGTACAAAATCTAAAGAAAGCTTCTTAGATGGGCAGCTCAGTGGCATCCGATGGACTATTTCGAT
>JAWZYV010004097.1:0-12951 GCA_038373885.1 Cheiracanthium punctorium
CACTATAGCCGGTAGATTTAGAGGGAGAATACAATTTTCAAGAAATACTATACGAGGATCCAACAGCACTCCGCTAGCTCAATACCCACTCAAAAAGCAATTGGCAATTTAAGAACACAGTAGCAAAGTATTAACCTGTTTATGAACGATCAGCGCTCAAAAACACCAAGGTCAAAGATCAATCCGTTAAACAATTTAAGAACACTCAATTACCAAATAAATAATATTATGCAGTTTAAGAACATCCATAAGTCGGGCAACACAATACAATATTTAAAAGCAAAGGAATTGCCCAATATATAAAATCGGATAAAACTACTAAGATAATCATTTTTAATAGGTAAAATTTAAGAACATCCAAACAGTAAACTATTTTAAGAACATACAGTTACTTAAAGATAAAATCACTAAGACTAAAATATTACTCAGTTTAAGAACACCCAAACTTTAGTCTACTCAAAGTAAAATACACCGGAATGGCCCAATAATTACCAAGTATGTACAAACAAATAAACCGCTAAAATATATCACAATACGATGATATATCAATTATTTAGTAAATTTTAAGAGCGCAAGGACTGTTCCACAGTTAAGCAGTTTAAGAACACTAGGGTCAAAGATTTACAAAATTTAAGAACACCCAAGTATAAATTAAGATAAAATACACCCATACAGGCAGTTAAAATACAAAATTAACTAAAATTAAATTCCAATTATATAAAAAGGTTTATACTAT
Organism: Cheiracanthium punctorium; assembly: GCA_038373885.1. Lineage (NCBI taxonomy): Eukaryota > Metazoa > Arthropoda > Arachnida > Araneae > Cheiracanthiidae > Cheiracanthium > Cheiracanthium punctorium. The sequence continues at coordinate 737 of JAWZYV010004097.1, forward strand.
TAAAATAAGATGACAATACCGTCCATCAGGAGTTCCAGCCTAGATCATTCTGGGACAGCCATACGTCTCAAGATGGCGAGGAAGAAGAAATACTCGCCCACAATGCAAAGTTATTTTCTAACAAGAAATACAGTTTCAAATTTCAAGTCAGCACAGCATCAAATATAAAGTTGAGATATATAAAACTTACATCAATGGACGTATCTCTTCATTTTCTATAAGGTTGAATTCATCAAAAGCCACATTAATCAGCAGATGTCCAGAAATTCCGGATTTATTTCTAGGACTTAGCAAAATTTCCGACACATTGTACAACTGCAAGTCAATCTTTTTAAAACTCGATCTGAGGCATAAATAGATATCTTCATGCGACAAAATTGATTAGACATACTCTGAACACTCCAAATAATCCATTTTTATTCCATTTGCAGACAGGGGACGTGAAAATACTACGTAAAATCACATAATATGAGATCTCCCAAAACAGCAACCGACCACCATCACGCGCCGAGCTCGAGTGAGTGGTGGCAAAGGTGGATCGGCGACGGACGTCCATCGCGGGTAACGAGCTAAAAACAAAGAGGTGCAGTGGCGGCTCGTCATTAAGGGCCAGAGGGGCCTGGCCCCACCGACTAGCTACCGTCTAAATCGAAGTATTTTCCTATTATGTAAGACAGGTCTTTCAATAATTTACCTTCATTGGAAAAATGCACGCATTTTATTCCATTTTAATACTATTCATTAAAAAAAGCTCTTAAAAAAGCGACAGTTATACGATTTTTCCCCCTATCTAAACCATGCATGGGCAATGGGCTGGCTTCCCTGAATTTGGCGTCTTTTCTCCGTTCACCGGGTTGACATATAGCTTGGCATCAAGCACAAAGCTATATTGACGCGGAATTAACTTGACTTCCAACGGCTTATTTGGCGCTGTCTTCCGGCCCTCGTATGGTGATCTACACGATTGTAACGGGGAAATTTCGGCAATCGGTAGCTATTGGCGAAATTTTCCGCTTAGGAGGAAATCATTTTTTATTTGTATGATCGTATTTTTGCAGTGCAATCAGATATCTTTCTGTTTCGTTTTCTTGATTTACGAAAAGCGATATATAAATGTCTTTTTTATATATGTTGATATTGAGTTTAAAATAAATAATCTAAAAATTATGAACAGGCAGCTATAAGAACATAAATATTAAATAATTAAATGTGGCTTTTTGTTTAATAATAAAATAAACTTTTCAATTTAACATAATTAGGTAAAAAATAGCAAAATTTTTACACTTTTAAAATATCAAACCATTATATAAAAATATTTCAAAAGTTTGGTATTTTAGCAAATCCAGAATCCGTACGAACCGTGGTATCGCCTTTCATAACCCGTTGGAAAAGTGAGAAAAAGACAAACCATGTAACTTGTGGCACGGGTGTGAAGAGATGCTAGACTGTTCTATATCGCTACAAGCGAATTTTATTGCAAACATACGCATTACAAACCCTCTTGGTATAAAAAAATCTACAAGGCTTAGTGAGTGTGTATAGATTGAAGCATTCTTCATTTATGAAAGTATGTTAACAGATGGAAAAAGCACCCCTTTAAAATGTTATTTCAGAACATTTCACTATTCGTAAATTGCATCCATAACCAGAGCAGCAATGCACCATTTTTATTATAAACTAGCTGCGTACCCGTTCTCCGCACGGTAGGGAACGAAACTTTTTCTTACATCTATAATTCGAATTGATTCCAGTGATTTGGAATCAAAAATAAGCAAAATGATTTGACTCTTGGCGTAAAGTTACTCATTAGTTATTCGTAAAGTTAGTATAAGTACTGACCTGAGACCATTGTTAATATTATGACACAAAAACTATGTCGGTGTCATTCGCTATCAGAAAAAGAAAAGCGTGACGGTTTGCAGCGAAAATTCCTAACTTTCAAAATATCTCATTTCTACATCATACTCTTTTTTAGATTTAAGTTATACCACCTTAGATACTACATGATGTGGAGAACCGTTTTATTTTATAGTTAAATAGTTGTGTACCCACTCTTCACAGGGGAAGGAGAGAACATTTTCCCAAAATGTGATCATAACTACTTGTGACAAAACAGAATCTCCAAAAAAAAAAGGTCTGTTACAGTCTTTTCTGTTGAAACTACCACGGAATATATTAACGCGACGTAGAATTACTTAATGTTTAGCTAGCTGTGATGTAAGATGGCTGTTGAGAAAGGAATAGAACACTTAGTTTCACGAAATATTTATTAATGCGGTATATTGTGCTTTGATCAATATTGCCCTAGCATATCTACTAACTATTACTTATACTATCTTTTACTGATACTAATACAATATATTTTCGTTTTTCAATCGCTAATGTTTAATTTAAAGAAACGGCTTAGATATTTGCCACGAATGTAGTCTTTTATTCTTTGGTGACTTTTATAATTTACGCATTAGTATAAACGATAATCATTTCACTTTATGGTTGGCACTAAAACAGCTCTCCATACATTTGTATACATAATTCTTGTCAGATTGGCGTATTTAGCACCAGGGCCCTATTATCTCACGGACAAATCGCTGACTTTGCCCAGTGCCCCAGGCTCGAAATGGCCCCCAATTTGAAATGTTAATCTGAAATATTTTTTTAAACAAAATTTTATGAAAAATAAAACAAATTTCATAGATGGAGGCCCCCTAATTTATCAATGTCCCTGTTGTCCCTGGTGTCCCTGTTTGTCATAATCAGGCCTGTTTAGCACCGCAAAATATTGGGTTTGCAACAAAGTAATTGCGTTTTGCTAGATAAAATGCAAACAAATAAATTTTCAACAAGATTTTAATTACAAGCAAGCTGTGCCTAAACATATGATTCATATTTATCACATTTTAAAGCAAGAATTTTACTGATAATATTTTTTTCATCCATGAATGATGCCCCCCCCTTTTTTTTTCCTCGCCTATCCTCCTTCGAGAAAGATATTCAAAATGTCTTAAAAGCGATTTTTAGACATTCGTGAGTGCTGTATTTTACAGCAAGAATTTCACGGATATCTTTTTTTTTTTCTTCGAGATCATGCACGATATGTGAAAAGAACTTTATGGCCCCCTGTACCCCTAAGATTCTGAATTTTGGAAAATGATATCTAATCTAGCACTTATGTTAGAACTGACGTACGTGTCAAATTTTGTATTATTAGCTTTAGTAGTTTTGGCCAGGCGAAATACTGATATACGGAAAAACGCAATTACTTTGTTGCCAACCCAATATTTCTTGTGATTCGAAAATGTTCCCTGTTTAAAAACTCAATTGAAAATAATGCTGGATAATTCACTGGTGAAAAAACAGCATTCAATTATTTTTCTGGCAACGTAAAATAAAATATGGAATTATTTCATGCGTTGCGTATGTTTTGCTTGTGAATCCGTTTTCTGATTGAGTTTCGAAAGAGGTTTTAAACTCGTGGCACCAAAATGACGCACATTTCACATGCAAAAACCCAGTTATTTTAAAGTAATTTTATTTATTTTTTTCAAATGGCAATTTTAATCATTGTTACTTTATCCGGGACAACCAAACCGCAAGATATCAAACTGAAATTTGTAAGCAGCTGCTGTTAAAATGAAAATCCTTCTTTACTTAAAAATTCGTAAAAATTCTCCTAATTTATATTTTTCCTCCGTTCTTCTTTTAAAAGTGGGCGAATTGTGTGCTCCGTCTTTTGCCGAAATATAAAAATGTTATGACAGATAGAATCAACAGAATCCAACAGAATAGAATAGATAGAATCAAGATGCAGCAGTTTTAAAAATATTTTATGAAAGTCAGCGTCAAATTTAATTTTATTTGAAAAATTACCAATAACCCTCACTACGCCGCTGGCTCACGGAGAACAGCTGAAGCATTGAACCCAAATTTCTCCTAGTTGATAACGAGAACTATCCGTTACAGAAGATGCATTCAGTCTTTGTTTTCCGGTTATCTAGTTGATGGCTTGAAATTCATTACTGTATTCCATAATACCCGACATACCATCTAGGAAAATGAACCTTTAAACTAATGGGCAAAACACTGTCAGGTAAAAAACAACCACAGTACAACAATTCTTTTTTTTCATACATGAGTAGCAACAACGTTGAAGAGAATAATAGTACTAAAAAATGTTTGAAAAACTTACCTGCGGAAACTTCTGAAAACCACAAAACAAACTGTTCTGTAGCAAGTGGTACGACAACAACAAGCGGTCAACTCTTTTTATTTAACATGCGAGTCTTTCTTCAGTAGTTTATGGTATAACCACCCGCCAACAGTGGGACTGTAACAGCAATAATGAATGGATAAAAATAGGGGCCTAAAATACAAAGGGCATTCCATGAAAACTGAGAGTAAAATCCTAAAAAATCAAGAAATATATTTACAGCAAAAAATACATCATTCTTTTTCAAAATACCTTCCGTCAGATGATATGCAACGGTCCCATCGTTCAACCCACTTTTCAAAACAAGTAATGAAGCCCTTTTCTGGAAGCTGCTTCAAAGAACCCTCCACTGCTGAAATAACTTCAGAATCTGAGTTAAATTTTCTGCCACGGAGCTTCTATAATCAACGTCGGAAACAGCCAGAAATCGCATGGTGCGAGATCTCGACTGTAAAGGGGATGTGGCATGATTTTAATATTGCATTTACAAAGATATTGCTGAACAGAAGTAGCGACATGCGGGCGAGCATTATCGTGATATAATGTCCAATTCCCTACCAGGTCATGACGCTTTCTCGATATGTGTTGTCACAAATTTTTCAAAACTGAAACATAATATTCGCCATTCACAGTAGATTTTTGGAGTCTCAGCATGCTGATAGATTACACTTTTCTGATCAAAGAAAATAATCATCATGACCTTTCCAGCAGATTCGGTTTGTCTGATTTTTTTCGGAGGCGGAGAATCAGTATGTTTCCATACACTTGTTGCGGACTTGGTAAGGGAATCATAATGATGCACCCAAGTTTCATCACCTGTTATTACAGTCTTTAGGAGATTAGGATCATTTTGAAGCATCTGTTTCCATTCACAACATTGGTGAATTCTTGTTTTCATTTGTTCTTTAGTAAGGTGATGAGGGACCCATCTGGAACAAACATAGCGAAACTGTAAATTGTTGCGTAGAATGCGAAATATCAACGTTTTCGAAATGTTTGTTGATGCCGCTATCTCCTCATATGTCATTCGCCGATTTTCTTGAAGGATTACCCACACAGTGTTAACATTTCGATCATTCAAACACTTTTTGGTCGCCCAGGCCTAGGAGCCAGTTCTGCAGACAAGCGGCCTTTCTTGAAATCACCATGCCATCTAAAAATAGTAGACTCACCAAAACATTTGTCTTTCTAAGCTTCTTTCATTAACTTAACTGTTTCTGGAGCTGTTTTGCCCAAACGGTAGCAAAATTTTATGGCACAGCGCATTTCGTTTTTCAACTCTGAATCACTCATCTCCATTTCTGCAGGGCAAATAAAACAGTTCTATAAACAAGCACGGCACTAGGAAAATAAAATCGTCTGCTTCGTGTATAATTTTGTACAGTTAACAGTTTTAAAAAAAATTCGCCTGCACCTCTATTTTTTAGTTTCGCAGTGTTGCCACTATGTAAAAAAATAACTCTCAGTTTTTATGGAATGTCCTTTGTACATATTAGGCGTACCAGAGAGAGTAATGTCCTTTTTACTTCCTTGTACGGAGCATAAGTAATGTGATCCCGAAAAATATCGGGGGCAAAATTTCGACGAAAAAACCAATTTTGACTACCTCTAAATTTAATTTAAAGACTTTTTTCGATGCATCTCATCGTACGCTAGCATGCATGATCACATAAATGCGTCTGCAACCCATTTTGACCAACGGCGAGTCTATTTTGACCAGCTTTTCCATGCCGTCTGTACGTACGGACGTATGTATGTATGTAACTCGCATATCTCAAAAACTATTGGTCGCAGAATGTTGAAATTTTATATTTGGGATTTTTATAGGATTGTTGTAACATGCAGTTGTGCACCTCCCCTTTTGGTCCCAATCGACTGGATAGTTTATCTACAGGACCGCCCAAAGGATTCGAAATACATTACGTTCCATGGGCCGAAATTCATCAAACTCGCATATCTCAAAAACTATTAGACGTAGAAAGTTGAAACTTTATATTTAGGATTGTTATAATATCTAGTTGTGCACTTCACCTCTTGATCCTATTCGACTGGATAGTTTATCTACAGGGCCGTCCAAAAGCTTCGAAATAAATTACGCTCTATGGGGAGAAATTCATTAACCCTCTGGCTGCTCATCCCGCTATTTCCACGGGCAACTCAAACGTAGCAAAATTTGCTCATCCCGCGATTTTCGCGGACAAGTGTTTTCTTCCTTTATTGAGAAGAGCATCCCGCGTTTTCCCCGTTTAACAAGTGAAATAAATTAGATTCAATGCAAGACGTTTAATTTAGGTTTTGACCAGAGATGTCGTTAGTCGTCTACTAAATTGCGGCATTTGAAGGTAGTACTCGGTATATGCTTTAACTTCAATTGTTTGCCGCCTTTTCTAATCAGAAATGGCTGCTAAAAATCGTTCAATAATTGACAGAGGCTGCATTCGTAAACGACAAACTCGTTGCACGAGTTTCGTAGGAAAACTGGAATGCGTGTGCTTAGTGCTGTCAGTGGTTATCAGTTTCCTTTGACTTTACGAACAACTTCAGTTTATTTAGTTTCGTCACCTAGGAGACGTGTTTGTTTACAATTCGCGAATGTGTTAATTTTGCTGAGGAGAGTTTTAGTACATACTCAATATAAAATCAGCAGGATTTTTATAAGAAAGAGTGGCCATAATTGAAGCGCACAAATCAAAATTTTGAAATTTCAGCTTCATATTTTCAAAAGTCTTAGTTTCAAAAGTCTTATTTTCAAAAGTCATATTTTCAAAAGCAAGAGAAGTTCAAATTTCGCTAATAACGGATTAAATCAACTTCAATCTCAACACTAAAACATGCATTTTTGAATTCACTAAAATGAAAAATACAAGAAAACGATTACCTTTGAAAAATTATGTACCTTCGTAGCATTTTCTAACGTACGCATGAATTTCCTCCTCGAAAAAATAATATTTGCAGCTTTAGAAAACGTAAAATACTTTTCACAACAACATACTTTTCCATAACAACGGACGCCATTTGAAAACAACAACAACGTGCAGCAAGTGTATCTTCTAAACAACTGACGAAACCTTAGCACAGATCGGTTTATTTCGTTTGAAACTAATCGCACTCAGTTTTGTATACGAACGCTCTAGTTTAAAAACTGTGTGCACTCAGTTTCCTTTACGAACGTCTTAGATGGGAACTCATTGCATGTGTAACTTGTTTGGCGTTTACGAATGCAGCCAGAGTGTACATTCCGGATGATTTATGAGAGTCTGAAAGAGATTTTAGTTTTGATAGTGATAGTAATTTAGATTCTTTGGACTGCTCCTCAGACGGAGATGAATCTGACCACGATTCAATAAACCTGCAATGCGTTAGGCGGTGGTGCATTTTCTTATATTATGTAATAAACGGAAATTAACTGTAATTCAATTGAAATTTGCGGCAGTACATTCAAATTGTAATTCAATTGAAATTTATTTTTTTTTAATTATGTAATAACATCTGAAAGCGGTTTTTCTGAAGCGTAGTTTCTCATGATAAAAATCGATATAAAAAATCTTTTCTATAAAGAAAAATGCACATTTCAATTCCCCAATGTATATAGATTTGAAATATGAAAAAAAAATTACACAATTTTTGAAGCGATTTTGGTCCACAAATTGAGCAGTCAGAGGGTAAAGTGTATTTTAGAGGTATTAGGCTACTTCAAACGACTCAGAAGTGATATATTCTGTTAAGGGTTACAAAATGAATTTCTCCATCGAAGAAAGTGTCTTTATCATTTAAAGTTCTGCTACAGGAACACTCAAAAGATTTCCAAAATACATTACGGTCAGTGGTAATTTTAGGAGCATTCATCCATCTCAAGCACAATACCGTCCTACCATATAAGTTCGGTAATGGTCCGACCACGGTCACTTGCCTCCCTCAACAACTACGCCAAAAGTCGCCAAGCCTGGCGACTTTTGGTGTACGTGTGTTTAACTCTCAAATCTGAAAAACTACTAGTCGTAGAATGTTGAAATTTCATAAATAAAATTGCCGTAACATCTAGTTGTGCATTTCGATTTTTGGTTCCAATCTAGTGGAGAGTTAATTTACATGACCACCCAAAAGAATTTCAATACATTAACGCCTGTGGACATCTTCAATATATTACACCTGCAGTCAGTCATTGTTTGGTCCATGCCCAAAATCTCGCCATTTGTCATCGACCTTGTCGAGTTGTGCCGAAATATCACCAAATTTCTCGATAGTCAGTCATTTGGTCCATGGCCAAAATATCGCCAAATTTGGCGATAGTCAGTCATTGTTTGGTCCTTGCCCAAAATCTTGCCATTTGTAGTCGACCTTGATGAGTTTTGCCAAAAAATCCCTAAACCTTACTATATGACTGCATTATTTTATCTCTTTCAAATAAAGACGAAGAATAAAGAAGTTTAGACGAAGTGTGCCGAAAATATTTTTGATTTAATAGACGTGCAAGGAAGTCATGTGTTCTCCACATTAGATTTTTTGAAGATGGGCAAAGATCTAGCCGAGCCGAGCTCCTACTGTCTCCGATCTGCTTGGCGGCCCCCAAGCTATCCAAAGTCCTGGAAAAGTTGTTAACACAGCGCCTAGACCAGCATCTGAAATACAACAACATTGGACTCTGGAAATTAATATCGCTTCCGCTCTGAACGCTCCTGCGAAAAGGCCCTCGGTCGTTTGGTCTTAGCAATCACCCGAGGCCTCTTTCCCCCATACACCATGCGCTAGTACTATTTAACCCATTTGTGCCTGGATATTTTTGCGACTTTCTTCGATTTTTACTGATAACAGAAATTATAGATAAATTTCTGATGTCAACTTCTTGAACAAGGGATGATTTCTTTTAAAATCATTATGCATAAAAATCGAAATATTAACATCCTACTTGGCCATGTTAAAATATTTTGTATAGTTGAGGCTCAATACTCATGAACAAAGGCTAGGAAAAATAAATAACGTTTTCGACTAATAGCTAAAATGCCGTCCCAAAAAAGGGACACTAGGCATAAATGGGTTAAGTAATTTTTCCGCAAAACTGATTCGAGGTTTGAGTGTACAGAGCATCAACTGGAAAATAGATATTAAAATGATGAACCAGTCAACACAACACTACTACAACTCATATATATATATACGTGTGTGTGATAATGTAGTGAGGAATATACATTTTGTATGGCAAAAAAATTCCTCGTTATGACCCCCCCTAACCCCCCCCTTTGGTTACGCCGTGAGGGAATACATTCGATGGTTTTGCAGATAGTTTTATGGTGAGATTTCAAGGTTTTGTGCAGACTTCATTTTGAAAGAGAGACAGTTACCTAAAAGAAATATTGTGTTTGTTTGTTTGCTTGTGTGTAACTTATATTTCGGATTTGTGTGCTTGGCCTAAAGGCCTCCTACAAATCCATGTCAAATGGACAATACAAGGGGGGTTGCTCTCCATGGGGGGGGGGACTTTCTAAGGAGTCCTAACCCGTATTTACGTAAGTTTCGGAGAAAACCTATAAGCGCGGACAACGTATTCTGTCATCACGAGCCTGTTATGAGTTTGCTAATAGTTTTGGGATTACGAGAGCAAATAATTTTTTTTTTATCTCACTATGAAAAGTTCTAGATCTATAGTGAGCACATAAGATTGCATTGTAACACATGCAGTATTGTCCTACATATCGGTCCAAGTGGACTGACCAGTATCAAATGGTGCAACTTTTTTTTTCAACGTTGGTGACTATTACATTTATCAGTCTTCTATTTTACTTTAGATTTAGATTTAGATTTATTATGTGTATCCCTTACATGTAATAAGTCATATTAATCTTTCTTATGACATTACGTCTACTATATACTCTTTTCCTTTTTTTTAGTACGTTTTACAAATGGATTTGGATTTGGTTGCCCTTTTAGCCAAATAAAGTGTTACAAACACTGCCAACGTTCTGGTTTCCGAGGTGGATACTGTGGAAATTTTCTCAAACAAACTTGCAAATGTTACTCCTCTAGACGATCGTTTCACTCAGATATCCTTTAGCAGAAAATCTCATAAATGAAGCTGTTTGTTAAAGATTTGAGACAGAATAAACCTGATAATAAGATATGGTAATATTCAATTCAATAACTTTTATTAATATTTACTAACGTTATAGAGCATTTCAACTTTGCAACGCACATAGGTCACTTGAGTAACAACAGTCTACGCATTCTTCAGCTTGTCTCTGCTGTAACAACATCTCTCACTGTATCTGTATTGTAAAAAACTCGGGGGGAAAAAGTTAAAATTATCAATTGAAAATTTCAGATAATTGAAAGCACAGTTTTTTACGTGAAGTTTCGATCAACTTACGGGCAGAAGTCGCTCTATGATTAATTAATTGTGATTTGTTTTGTCACAAAAGTCTTCTCCTAATACCCCAGATAGCACAAACTTGTCCATAACACTCACAAAAGATGTAAAAAAGACAGACTGGCATTCCATGAAACAACTAGGATTTGACCGATTCTAATACATATTGGGTCGTTTTGGTACTACATGACATCTTATGGACAGGACTTCCATTTTGGCGTAATTATGGACGTGCTAGTCTATTTTTAGACCTTTTATAGTCTAGTCTAAAAGGCCAATATTTATATTTATATTAAAGTATAAATAGAATATAAAGGTCTTTTAAAAGGTATTTTTAATATTTTATACTTACAATAATCTAGAAAGAAGTAATCATTACAATTATATTTTGAAATTTTATGATAAAATTATGCAGTGTTTTCGGTGTGTTGAGAATCTTCAACTCAGCGATATAAAGGTTTAATTTCCCCTTTTGATTTATAAATTGAAAATTAAATAAAATAGTTCACTGAAAGATGGTATAACAAAGATGACACCCTCCAAAAAAAGTATTCGAGCAAGAGATACATTTCCTACGTTGGTTTCGTATATTAAAAATTATTTATCATAGAATAGCAATTAGGCTATGCATAATTATGACTTTCCATATTTCTGTCAAGTTGTGTGTTTTTCAAAAACTCAATTATTACTCGCAAATCTAAAATAGGAAATTTATCTCTTATTCGAACACATTTTTTGGAGGGTGTACAAACAAATACAATATTAATTTCTCTTAAATCGGGTTTTAAGACAAGTTAGTTAAAGTCATAGATAGGTATTGCAATCCGGAGAACCGGATCCGGTAAACAAAGGAAATGGCTACATATAAAACTATAAAAGGGAATGACTACTTATGAAAATAAAGGAGTTCGAGAATAATACATGTCTTATATTCATGACTGTTGACAATAAAACCGACAAGTGTAGAATCTGAAAGAGCCGTTTCAGCCGCTGGCAATATTTGTAACTCTCTGAGATGTCAATTGGCAAATGACGCGATTAGCACTATTTGATTCCTAGGATCCATTTTAGAAGTTTTTTAATGAGATTGTATTTGTCTTTCCGTCATTGTGTCACTCTTAGAAATAAGGCGCCTCCACTTTATAGAAGTTAAAAGTAGTGAAGTCGTTTGCCGAATTCCATTTGGTTTAATGGTTCGAATACATGACTTTCGCCAGGAGATCCGAGTTTGATTTCCGGCGGAGGAAGAGGGGTTCCATGGTGTAACGGTCAGGTTTTACGATAATTATAAGAAACTCTTATAAAATATCTTCATTTTTAGTTACAAATAAAATTTGTATTTTATTTGTAACTAAAAAGCATAAAATAAATATTAAGTAAAATTACAATTTTTAAAAGTAGAAGCTTTTTTTGTGGAGCCCTAAAAGGCAAAAAATAAAAATTTATTCTTGAAAAAGATATGCTATACATTAATGAAAGTTTCAGAGCTAAGAAATCTTGTGGAAAATATAGATACTATCTCCCTTTTGCGAGAGATGAAAATTTTTAAATGTTCAAAATACATTTAAAAACATTCCAGACCTTTGTAGTACAGATATTAATGACTAAATCCATGTCTTACAAGTAAATATAGCTCAAGTGGAATTT